>DWDW01000445.1:0-14902 GCA_018245635.1 Mimoniades versicolor eupheme | reverse complement strand
CTGACGTTGAGGTTAAATAGTTTTCGTTTGTTAGTCACTTCGAATTGACACCGTAGGTTAACAATACAGACTACAGATTACAGGTAGCCTACTCAAATCTGTACTTTTAGATACTAAATTTGTATTTCTTTTCTTAAATCTCACAACAAAATACTAACAGAAAAGTATTTTAAAACATGTTAACTGCCTCGTTGGTTGTGTGACTGCCTCTTTGGCCGTGTTAGATTCAAGGGCGACTGCCGATCGGGAGGTCCTGGGTTCCATTCACGGGTCCTCTACCTACCTCTTCGGAGATTACAGGCGTGATATTATGTTTGTTTATTTTAAAACACTTATATCGATTTTTGTGCATAATTGGTACTAAGTCGTTATATGTATATTTACTTAGGGATGAAATTTTCAAAAACGATCAACCACATCAATTTTTTGTTTCTGGAAAGTCATTCAATCTTTCAACCCTTACTAAACCTCCTGAGGAGTGGAACTTCCGAAAATATGTCGAAACCGAAAACACGAATTGTTCGTTTAAAGTGTTAAGATAAAATAGTAAAATCTTTTATAAGTTGTCTAATCCGTATTTGATTGGTTTTTATATTAATGGCAATGTTATGGAATAATTCAGACATCGCCATTCGGTCCCACACAAAGCAGAGATGGGATATTTACGATCAAAGCTGATAAATGGTACCTATATACATTTTTGCATACACACAAGCCTATAGATCCTTCATTTTACAGCCACACACAACAAAAGATGCTCTTGCACACGACACAAATACCTGTTTGCGGTAACTGGGAATACTACTTACAACTCCTGTCCAGCAGTTAGAGTAACTAATTAATTCGAGCAAAATGCCGTAGGTTATAAGAATCTTTGCAAATTGCGATTATTTGTAGTTTTCCTTCGCACTTCTATTGACATGTGCATAAATTAATCATTCCTCGGTTTTATTTATCTTCCAATAAATACGGTTCTATCAGCTTCTATATTGATAATGTCAAATTCATCATCATCACCATTCACTATTGGACACCAGTTTATTTATTTACATTTTATTTACCAGGAAAAAGAACAGTTAAGGTCATATGATCGTGCTAAAATACGAACCATTCATACGGACATCACAAAAAAACACATGCTATTCAATTCATAACATCCTATTCATAATCCCATTTTCTAACAAATCGCTCACAGCTGTATAGGGAGGGTAGGCAAAAAAATATAGTTAAGGCTACGAATACACGGTGATTTAAGCACCATAGGCCGCGTGTACAATAGTTGAGTATTTAGTATTTGATAATGTGTGCTTTCTGCTTACTCCGTAAGGAACCTGGCGTGAATATCTTCAATTTGCCTTCTTTCTGCCATCAGTTAGTTTATTAAACACGTGGATATTAAGCTATCGCGCTTATTGATGACAGGAAAAAAACAAAATAAGATTTATTATTTGGGCAAATTAGATCATTATGCGCCGTGCTAATTATGCCGTTTTGTGTACACAGCGCTCTGTAGAGGGCACTAGAATCGCTATTGTTGCTTATTCAGTTGTTCGTTATTCAGACATTCGTTTTTTGAAATTCTTTACATATATTGGCAGTCCCGCTGGCTTAATGATGGTCCTAACCAGTGAACCGCAGGTAGTAGGTTGGATTCCCATTGACTTGGTTGTACTTTCATCGCTGTATTGATGATATTTTTATTATACATATAAGACAACATTATTTTGAACGTCAGTAAATGAAACAAACTTATATGTACGTGAAAGGTGTATTGAGGTGATAAGAGGTAACTAGAATGAAAGAAAAAACGAAACATAACACACCGTTTGAGTAAGCAAAGATATACAGTTCTCTTACTTCGTAGCAGTTATATTATAATACTAAATATGAATTGTACTCGCATAGATACTAACGTCATAATACGTAACATCACGCCTGTAACGCTCCCCGAAAAGGCTAGTCTATTGCCATGTACCGAGCACGAGTCCCGACACCGAGCCACTGCTAGAAATTTGTACTAGAAAAATAGAAAAATTAATTAGAAAAATCCAATAGCATTCGACCAGGGAATCAAACCCAGGACCTCTCGATCAGCAGTTTTTGTCATAAGATTATTATAAACAATATTACAAGCACAAATCATGTACATTTTTTTAATTCTTACACAATATTGAAGGAGAAACATCCTTGCTTTACAAATTTAATTCTGTAATATATGTATGTTAAAGATATTTTAAGGCTAATAAAATTATGACCGGCTGTCGACTTAGTCTTGTGATTTATTCATAATCTTGGTACATTAAAATCGATATTAAGGTACCGGAATCGATTCTGTATAACGAATAGAATCGATTAGAACTCCACTTAATAAATTATGAGTTAATCACAATCAATAATATTACACTTGAAATATTAGCATTTTAATTATAGCTTCCAATATTACACATCATTAGTTGTAATTCTGACGGAAAACATCGTGAGGAAATCTGCTTATTTTAGAGTTGAAAATTTTTTTTTCTAAGTTGTGTATATTCGGTCAGTTAACACATATCTGACTAGCATGGTATACTATGATCTTGACCCTTCTAGGTGTACATCTGCGCCCTACAGTGGACTGATGAACAGTTTAATGATGATGAGTTCTTACAGAGGTTGTGTTTCCATAGAAAGCTACTGACAACCATTTCAGTGGCTTTATCAAGACCTCATAATAATTTATACATGAAATTATTAATATATATACAGTTATTATACTGGATAAATCATTTAATAAATTATTTTTTATTTAACAAGCTCTGTAATAGCCTAATTATGTATGGAAGATTGGAAGTAAGAGGCAGGTGGAAAAAAAGACAATTTCAATGCACGCAAGTAAACTCTACGATTTTGGCGTCATATGGATTTAAATCTAACACGTGACAAAACGTTATGATTAAGTTTGACTATTATTGTAAGTACGTACTGCTGTTTGTAGCCTAATATATTGCAATGGGCTAAATGCGTAGCCGGGCGGACTATGGCCTTAACCTTTTCATTCGGAGAGGAGACCCATGTTCCAACAATACAACGATAAAAGCGTCAGGAAAAAAAGGTTGTACTTATCTTATTTTTTGTGACTTTATCATTCGTTCTTTCATTCGTTACTACATCATTTGTTAGATTATTTTTACAAAAATTCTAACTGTACATAATGTTCTTCCGGAACAATATTTTTTTACCCAACACATGCCCCAGCACTAGGGCATCACAACAATGTGAAAAAACCAGGTCGTCGTACCCGTGGCCGCGTTACGTAACATTAAATTGACGATTAATGACTCAGTGCAGCGGCTAGCTACAGCTACACACAACTTGTTTTTTTGACAGTCGCATTAATAATATCCACGACACATTCGGACGGACGCCGGCGCGACAGTCTATCGTGACGCTGTTTTATAACAGTGTAAAAGGGTCGTCTTGCTTTCAAAATTAAAACGTCAGTCATCATTATCGATCCGTTTATTGTCCCTCTGTTCTCCACTAAGTTGCCTGTCAATAAGCGTTATGACCTCAGTGTCCACTCTACTAAAGTAGGTACGGGTTGCCAGGTCTAAATTGTGCTGTTTTCCCTTACTGCAGCAGCAAACTACGAGTATGATTAATTTATAAAATGCAAATTATTTGTAAAATGGAGCACGCAAGCAGGACTTAACGAGGGAGAGATTGCATTTTAAACCGCAATGCAATTGCAATGTAATCCTATTTCATACATATTTCTCACAATGTCCACCGGATATGCATTTAGAACATGCATCAGGTCGCCTTTAGTAATACAGGCTGATGTCTTATGCCTTCAGCGGATCTCGCAGGTTGCTGGTATAGGTTGATGGTCATTATAATACCTTTAATGATAAAGGAATTATGTACTACCGACAAAAACATTTCAGACAACCGTATGTAAGCTTATACATCGAGTAAAAAGTAATTTTTATTCATTATTCACCTTCATGGTCATTTGCCTATGAACACTTACACTCGAGAAGTTACAACCTTTGAAGCAGAGCTCTCTTTGTGACTTTCTTGAAAGACTCCATGTCGTATTGTTCCGGGAATACCTCAGAAGGAACCTCATGTCACATGTTGCACCTGCGAGCGCCCAAACTGATCCGCGGAGGACTGCACAAGTCGAGTATGCTAATAAGAGTGTATATTTTCTTTACATACTGACAACATCACACACAAACATATATGTACATATGTACGCGATATTTCGTAAATCTTATTATATAAGCCACTCAGGTGTCTACATGGCGCCGCTTGGCCACGGCCCGGCTTGTTTACTTTTACAGCCGACGTGTGCGCAATGACCTCCCCTCCAGAACATTCCTCTATCTAACACAAAACTTATCTGTATTCTCATGCTTTTATCAGCCATTCTCTCTTCAGAATAGAAACCTGACCGAATAGGTTAAACACTGGCTGATGGAGAAGGCAGAGGTGTGCGTAAGAAGCGCGCTCGGGTGATAAACGTGATGTATGTTGAAGATACACGTCACGTAGGCAGGGAGAGAGATACTCGGGCATTTGGTTCTCACTGATTCGGATTTCGAACTATTATTGAGAATTACATTTAGGTTAGGAACCTAACAACAATTTACTTGATCAGCAGATGGATAGCAGGATCTGTTGTTCTGCAGTCACGCCTACAACCACTTACAACCAACGAGACAGCAAAAATTATATGGATAAGGAATGGATCATAATTATGGAAATCGGCGTGTGTGTATGAATGGAACGATTAACATGGAAAAAGCAGGGACAGCTCCAAGAAAGAGAAATCCGGCACTCGGTAATCTCTGCTTACTCCGTAAGCGAGCTGGCGTGATGATATTAAAATGTATAATTATAACGCTGGACGATGCGGCACATCGTTGTGGAACGCTAAACGACCTGTTGATAGCCACGTTACGTAATCTGGCGACATTGGTTCACATCGCGCACCATATTATGCTAATTTAATTAAGGAGAATTCTTCTGATGAAACGGTTCGCTCGTTAGAGGATTAGTAACGAAACGTATATGTTAGAAAACGGGTTTTTTTTTTATTAATTTTACATTCGTTTGTAGTGGTACAAGTTGTTAATCAACCATTGTTTTATAATTAGGAGTTTTTGCATTTTTCATTGTTATACAGATACGAATATTTTAGCTCTTTTGAAAGGGACAATGTAGGTTCGTTTGGAAGACGTTTTACGAAAACTGGAACTTAGAAACGGTATTTCAAAATATTGTAGACATTTTACAAGTAAAACCTAATAAATAGCAATGACAGCTTAGTGGTACGTACACAAATACCAGACTTCCACTCTAAGATTGTAATGTTCGTATTCTGGCATGACCCTCTGACTGAAGAAAGTTAAGTATGTTTAAATATTAAAAAATATCGCTTGCTCTGACAATGAATAGAAATATAATAAGGAAAGCGACCTGTCTCAGAGTTTAAAACTTGTTCAAAACTTAGCCTCTAACGGTAATATAACAATGCAGGTAACTGAATGTTTCTTTACATCATCAGCCTGTTTCACTCCACTATCGAAGAGCGGTTTCCCGAAAGTGGTTATCAACTATAATCCTTACGGCTGGGGATGCGGTTTGGGCATCTCAGGGTACAGGTTCTCGCACAGCCTACGCTGCTAAGCAAGTCAAATTGTTTCCGTTAAACGAACTGATCAATGCTACAAGTGAAATTTAAAAAATCACGTTTCTTGCAACACCATGCAATATAAACACATAGCAGGACCAATTACTGCTGAGTTATGTGATCGTAAAAGATATTTGTGAAATTTGACACCTGTTATTTGGCACAACCAATGTTTATTGAGCATTATATGGCGCACAAAGACACAAACTTTAAATATACATACATGCGTGAACACTGAAATTGGAATGGTAAAGAATTGACTTTTTTTTCAAACAAGCGTGGGTAGATCGCTAAATTCAGAACAAATAAAGCAGTGGCTAGCTAACGATGTGGGTCAGTGACGAATTTATTACAGCAGTGGGCTATACCGCTCGTAATGAGACTAGGAGCATCTATATCACACATTGCGACATTTGGTAACGTCGTCATTACCAATCCTTTTATGGTACTTTAACGGTTTTAACCCTTAACATTTTACTTCTTCTTTTCTTATTTGTATGCTATATAGAGCAGTCGTGGTCAGGCATGATGTTGGAGGCGTGCAGCACCACAGCTCTCCATTCGTTTCGAACCGATGCTCGACGGGTGCTATCATTAACAGACGCGTTGGTCAGAGCTCTAATTTGGTCGGTCCACCGAAGCGGAGGTCTCCCTCGAGATCTAACTCCATCCATACATAACTAGGCATTCCATGGCGTCCTGACGACGTATTACATGGCCAAAGTAGCGAAGAATTCTAGTAGTAGTTTCTAAGTACGTACTCGTAGAACTGTGTGCTGTCTATCGTTCAGAAATATCAGGTTTTTATATCAGGTATCTAGAAATTCATATCTTCTACACCACTATTTCATATAATATGTTATTAAACGTAACATCAGGCCTGTATTCCTAGACAAAGTAGGCAGAGTAGCGTAGTAGGCCCCACGTTTCGTCGTTAGAAAGAGTAAGTGCGTAGAAAAAGGTGGTAAGGGTCGAGCTATTTTACATTTGCAGCTTTCAACAACCCTCTATGGGACCTAGAGTGACGATAGGTTTTTTTAACCGCGAGCAGGTTCGGATAACAACAGGATAACAAACGTCATTAGATAAAATTAGGTGAGCTATTATTTGTGACAATCCGTCTCTTCAAATGTCAAGTATTTTCCAACAGACCACGTGTTACAGTGCAACAGAATAGAGAAGTAAATTATATGTAAATCCTCAATGTTTCATCACTACACGTCCGGACGTAGGCACCCTCTATTCCGGTCGACGCATCTCTGAACCCAACGACTATCTGCACCTTATAGTTTCTGCTGTAGACTGCCGCAGTCACACGATTAATCTAAATTAAGCTTAACATAATATCACGCCTGTCATTCCCGAAGACACAGTACACTCCTACGTTTCATCAGTTACGTTTACGTCCCACTATGGAACAGGTGGTGAGCCTATTGTCATACACCGGGCACATATCTAGAATCCAAGATAAATTGTTTTTTTCTAAGATTTTTTAGTAGAAGTTTCTAATAATGTCTCAGTCTGTATTTGTGCCCGGTGTATGGCAATAGGGTCACCCTCTATTCGTAAAACGTGAAAGTGTACTACACTCCTTTGCCTGCCTCTTCGGCATGATGCCACATACTTACATAACATAGCGTAGGACCAAGATTGTAAAAAAAATATCTATAGTAATATATAATTCATATGTATTACTTATGTAGTTTACCAGCCGTCTAGAAATCGTTACACAAGCTCTCTTGAGGCCAGTTGAAGCTTACTTTGGGACACGATGACCCAAGATATTAGTATAAAGGCGTCGGAAACTGAAAACATATTATTATTAAAAACGTAATTTAATTAATTATCAACTCTACAAACTAAAGTCGAGAACTTTCGTTGACAATCTATCAAAGTTGCATAATAAAACAACATTGGTGGGCCGCTGTGATTTGTAAACGAACCGCCCTTATCATAAACGCTAGTCGCAATAAACCGGACAATGATTATATTAGTTTTTTATTAGCCATTAACATTCCTTAGTTAATATCAATTCTATGAGAAATTGTAGAAACTCATGGAATGTATGCAATTTCGACAACTAGTGGTCACGTATAGGTACGGCGTTGCTTGCGCTCCGAAAATTATAATTTTCCAATCGTTAAAATTATCTTACATTTTGACCTGAATAATAAGTATTGACTATATCAACTTTCAGTGTAATATTCATTTCAAAAGTCATCTAATATTTACCAAATGCCTGGTCACCATAGCAGTAGCCCTTGTTTAAGATCAATCTAGTAAACAGACAAATCAACTTATAGTGTGTGGACAACTGTAATGTTCTAGAAATCCCCAACGCATTACCACCTGCCTTAGAGCTCTTTTTGTACTTTGCTTAAAGATCCTCATGTAGGTATAGCTTGATCCCCAAGATAGCGTTCTCGAAATAGTTCGTAATAATTAATTCATATTTTGCACGCTAGCGGCTAGCCAGCCGAACAACAGCGGGCTCGTATAGACGCACCCAAAACGCAATCACATGTGGTCATTATCAGATTGAAGTCATACTGACATGACCAATTTTGTACGCTTATTGAAAAAAGCAGGTAGGTACCTGCTCAATTTATTTCCTCTGATTTTTTCCTCTTCGTACCAGGACCAAAATTGCCTAGACTTGTTGAATAATAATTATGCTTAAATTATGTAGAGCTCAACAAATTGATTGTTTTCCGAGATAACCCGACTAGTTCCAGACCTATCCGAACTCCTGCTTCAACAAGACGGACAATTTGTAAAATCAAACCTATTTGGTTTAACCTGATACCGAATTTAATTATTTATATGGACAATCATGTAACGTTCAATCGTAGATTGATAACTAAAAGAATATTATGACGTTGATTAAGTTTATGTATAATTAATGAAACTATTTAAATTTCCCGTGTTGATATTTCAGTCGTCCAGTGCACAGCCGCTGCTCTTCTCAATGTCAAAGTTTTATAGCATCAAACTGGTTAAAGGTTGCTTTGCATCACTGTCATGTTTCATTAGTGAAAGTAAAAGCCATAAATCAAATCCGTTACCACATTCTAAATTCGATTTCTTTAACGGTCATTCAATTTATTGCATCTACCCTCTGTGTAATTAGATCGTGTTTTATTAATGGCTTACCAGTTTAAATGTCAGCCTTGGAAATCTGTACTCGTTTGGTACGAATCTTTGCACGTGCATACATCTGACTATCCAAAGTAATTTGCGTGTTTAATATTACTACACCAACTTCATTGCCTCGTTAGTCATCGTTAGTCAAGTGGTTAGAGATTTCCTGGATTCGATTCCCGTGTCGGGTGTTATCGTATTTTTGTAGCTTAGATATCCTATTAGCAGCTCAGGGTCAGGATTTATGCCCGATATACATTAGGCTCAACCGCTATACCAGGGTGGGACATAGAATTTAACAGTTTGGATAGTGGGAATGTATTACACTCCCCTGCTTACCCCTTTGGAGAATACGGGTTTAAAAATAAAAGCGTTATACCACATTACTAATATAAAGGTGAAAGAAAATATAGTGAGGAAACTGAGATTGCTATCGTGTTTTCTGAGGTGCGTGGAATCTGCCTCTCCTTGGCCACCGCAATTAACGGAGGTACGAGCGTCTCATTCTGAGAGAGAACCTGTCTGCAATACTGGAATAATAAAATGCTTAATCATCATAAAAATACCTATCTAATAAAAATTATTATAGAAAATAATGAAACGCCTAGAATAATAATAATATTTTTATTGATCATAAAATGCAGTAGTAATGTATGTATATTATTAAGCAGGCTATGGCCTTAACGCTTCTCATTCTAACAGACCTTTGTCACCAATAGAACGATGAAGCGGTCGATAACGGAAACATATCTAAAGAAGATTGCTCGGCCCATTACTCAATATTCCAGAATATTCGGGAGGTTCTCCGCGTCAATCTTTTATATCCCCTTTTACGTAAGTGGAAAAGGTGCTGCCGACATTCACAGGGCGCCACTACCGCCCTACACATGTGCGACCGACCTGGAATAGGACTGCAAGGGCAGATGTATTGTTGGTGGTTGTTAGAAAAAAAAAATACCTTTTATGGCATGATGTACTCAAGACATAAGACTCTAAGCTCTGCACCCAAACGATACTGTGAATTCCCTTAGCATTAGTCGCCAATGAAACTATTAGTCAGTAATTAAGTTAAGAACTCAGCGAGCATATGATATATGATGCAGCATATGACTTTAAACATTCGTCCAATTAGTCATACAAGTGGACAGTGCAGGTAGTTAGTCATATTTTAAATATTCTTGCATTATAATTAATCGAATGATTAGTTTTCGCAAAGCATTGTACAATTCAATGGGAAATTATACCTACTACGTCTCGACATAACGATGTCAGATCACGCGGTCATTTTTTCCTACACCTCATTATATACGACAATTGAATGGATCACTTTATTAAAATCTGTTTCCGTTGGACACAATCATTGCACTAACGAGTGCCCCGTAGTAGTTTTCTGGACAATATTTATTAGTTTTCCACTAATCGGTCAAAATTCTACGGTTTGACCGAAACTAACATTCTTATTATTGTAATTAGATTAATCTGTGTTATTAAAATGGTGTCGTAATCTGTAACATTATAGTATTACGAAAGTATAATATTTTTCTGCGACAATATAGTATCTTTCACCATAAATCACTCATAAATTGGGTACAATGGGAACTTTTTTATCAGTGAAAATGTTTACACGTTGTATATTCACATCCGAATTTAACAAATAACGCGGCACATCATTTGACGTGCATCCGCGTACCGTGTAAACAGACACGTCGTAAAACATCATAATGATGCATATTTTCCCATTACAATTGTTATAGGCCAACAAGATAGATTATGCACAATTCAATTCTTTTATTTCTTATACATTATATCTGTAAGATGGAATTGATAAGAACGGAGATGATAAAATCTTTCATTATCATCTCGATGAAATTAGATCCGGTCCTTTGTTCCCCGTGATGAAGTAATTGCAAAGCAAAATGTTATTACCGTAATTTGCTCGCTCATTGCTTAGTGAATGACACTACTGGGCCGGGGGTCGTGGGTTCTGTTTCCGCCCAGGCGAACATTTATGTGATTACTATAAGTATTTATTGTGCCTGGGTTGCAGGCTTCCTTCGGGACCTACTTATTAATTAGATGCAATAAATGGAAATGTCCTAAGAATGTACAATAATAATAATTATTATTATTATTATAGACTTAAGTTGGAATTTGCAGTCTCTACGTTTTTTCAGGGCTGGAATACATCGATACATAGCACGGACTCGTAACCGGCTGTTCCGCGTCCACTTTCCTTACCAGTTCAGTGGAAACAATATAAAAAAAGTGAGTAACATCACGTCTGTAATCCCCGAAGAGGTAGGCAGAGGAATGTAGACCACTCTCACGTTCCATCAGTTACGTTTACGTCCCACTATGGAGTAGGTGGTGAGCCTACTGCCACACACCGGGCACACATATATACACATATAAATACATAGGTATAATGCAATATGTTTCACGCTACATATTCCCTAGCGGAACGTAAACGTAACTGTTTCAACGTGGGTGTGTACTACACTCCTCTAGCTGCCCCTTAGGGGATTGCAGGCGTGACGTCACATTTATAATAAAATAAAATAAAAATGTAGGTACAGTATTAATATATTTGTATACAGAGCAACCGTATAACTAAACCCTACAAAATATACAACTAACAACATATCTGGCACGTACATACATACATGTATATATACAATACTATGTGAACGAAGGAAAAGGTAATAAGAATTTTATACATATTGTCACGTATGTATAAAAACAGAGACAGTTGTTGCGAGAGATTGGCAGAGGGACGTGTAGAGGAGGGCAGAGAGAATTACTCTCGAGGCATGTTTACACCTAGCTCCAAAATGTACATGTCCGAAACTATTCGGGCCACCCCGAAAAACAAAGTGAGAAGTCGGTACATATATAATCTCGTGCATCAAAACTCACGAAGCATTT
The DNA here is from genome assembly GCA_018245635.1 of Mimoniades versicolor eupheme. Taxonomy (NCBI): domain Eukaryota; kingdom Metazoa; phylum Arthropoda; class Insecta; order Lepidoptera; family Hesperiidae; genus Mimoniades; species Mimoniades versicolor. The sequence continues at coordinate 3,156 of DWDW01000445.1, read as the reverse complement.
AACAGTGATATCGGCTGTGTTGTGGGCATCAGCACCGCTACTATTGCACAGATGGCAGCACTATCGTCTTTGATGCGTTGTCAATATTATACTATATCGACAATAACATCTTTCTAAATTATTCTAAGCTCTCCCTGTCTTCTCTCTATCGCTCCCTTAATGCTACAGAGTATAAAATTTAATTCGAGAAATACTCAACACTCATCAACATATAAAGCTGTATACAACCAAAACATACAGGTACATATTAAAAAAAAATAGTACAATTCAATTCATAATTTAGACCGTTATGAGTACATGACAAAGTGAAGGTAGAGAATAAAAGAAAATGGATTTATACAATACATATTGCCTCATAAAACAACAAATAGCTAATTAACATCGATTACTCTTAGTTCGCTGAAAATAGCACAGCAATGTTACTATAAAGTAAAAACACTACAGTGTAATAATATCAAATAGCACATACTTAACTTATGATTAATGTCCATATATTTATACACAATATACATATATAGACACTTATCTACTGATCTACTTAAATACATAACAATATCTATATATTACTCGGATACTACATTACATTATATACTAAACATAGAGCAGTCTTTATACAAACATAACACCTAGCATCTCATACATTTATCTATTCACAAATCTACGACGACACAGATATAGGACCGTTTTGAAAATCAATCGTATCGGCGCGCTTGACATTTATGTGATGATGGTTTGATTTGTTCATGAATATACTGATCATAATCAGTGCTGCGGTGAGGCCACTGCAAAAGTGATCTTAATTCCAGTGCCCAAAATAATGTTCATGAATAACATTCATACTTAGAAATGATACTAAGCTATTCAAATAGTAAATTCAACATATAAACTTAAAAACCTTTCATATAGGAAACTCATATATTATATGCTAGATCCTTTACGGTGTAGGCAGAGACAATATACTATTAAATATCTGCATTTTTTTTTTATTCATAATTTTTTCTTCGACCTCAACGATTACTATCGGACACCAAGAAACGGTTAGAACAATAATCTACAACTAGATGAATTATGAAACACATGCACTGGGACAAAACGGACATTTTCCACACGCGACTCGTCACTGTGACATGCGATGAACCAATGAATATGATTTAAAAATTCGAGATCAATCAGAGGTGGACGACCCCGTGCGCAGTGGATTGAGTATCTACGAATATGAACATTCAAACCACTTACATATGAAACATGTTAATAACTCTCAAGATACATTATAGTGGTCACTCATGAGACGTTCCCGCGAATTAACTGTTAGATGGCGCTAGTAGCATTCCTAACTGTTATTATACAGATTGTAACGCGATCTTATGACACAAATACATAATAAATATATTATTACTATAATAATACATCCCGCCACGCTCCTCACAGGGTAGACAGAGATAATATTAATTAAAAGGCAATTTTTATAAGGCACGTATAATATTATTTCAGATAACTTTCGAGATATTTTTTTTACACAACGTGTTATTTCGTACATAAGAAATAATACAAAATCTATTTTAAAATTACAATATCCGACACATATAGATCTCTCTATTCTTAGTAGGTTTGATACATATTGAACCACGCTGTTCCACCGATAGTTATAGTGAACCGCAAGATAACGCAACTCCTACGAGATAATTAAAAAAGAAATAAAATTAATCAAACATTTCAAAATTAAATTTCGGTATTTAAAAAGAAGTTTACACACCGGGAAATACTGGTAGATAAATAAAAATGGAATGGTGGAACCAATTTTATGTAACGCATGGTTCTTTCCCACAACCGAGCTGCGGCCGAAACATTATTTCCAACGCTGTTTCAATGGGGATGGACTGATATAAGACTTAATGGCTTGTCCATTATTGTTTAAGATAGACGGGGGATCATGAAGATCGCTTATCGTACATCGCGAACAGTGGGACTGGCGACATACGGGAATATACCACGTATAATACACGTAAACGTCTGTAATTCCCGAAAAGGTAGCCCAGAAGAGTACAATACACTTCCACATTTCGCCAACAACGTTTACGTCCCGCTATGGAAAATAGGTGGCGAGTCTATTGCCATACATCAAGCACATATCGAGATTCCGAACGCCTACTAGACACTTCTAATACACTATCTAACCTATACTAGCAATCCCAAAGCATTAAAACATTGCTCTTGACACGAAATCGAGTAGTTATCATAAGATATCATAAATGTAACTGAAATATCTTGTAATGTAACAATATATTATGGCCCTTAATATGTACAGATTGTGTGAACTCACAACATTAGCACAAAACATTAAAAGTAATCAATCGAGGTTTCAATCAAAAGTCACATGGTAGCGAGTTGTGATTCTTTCTTGATATGTAGCAATAAATTGACTCGATTATGTTAATCGATTAACAATAATCGAATAGGACGACTTTGTCTCAAATTTCAACAGTTATAATCAATACTCATACAATTCGCGAGTTATAATAATTTCTTTGATATGTATCTCTGTATAACGTCTCTATTATCCGAAGCGCTTTTAATAAATCGATTAAGTAGGACGAATTTGCCCTTCAATTCAACACTTTACGTGTTGTGTTGGAAATGCTAAGCCTAAATCCAGATCATAAGAACTGAAAGTAAATTTTACGCGACCAAATCTCTCAACTTGGTCTTCAACAACTTAACTTTTCTATTGACCGCGTTCTTATAGCTAAGTTTTGACTCCGCCCACTTTTGACCGCCCTTCGGTCTACTCCGCGCTCTCTCCAGAAAGAGTTCGTAGAAGTTCGGCAACGGTGTGTCCATCAGCTCGACGTCCACCGGCGGAGAGTTGGGTGGGTCTGACGTGAGATGGTTTGACTGGTGGTAGATCGCCATGTTCTGGACGAAATGGTTGAACATCGCAGTCTCCGTAAACCATTCGAGAAAATACTGGTTCTGTTTCGATGGTGTGCCCTTTATGAAAGCGTCTTTCTGTAATGACAGAGATAGGGTCATATTAATTACATAAGTTGTAAATAGATGGCGATGTTTTCTATAAATTTAAGACTGCCTCGTTGGTCGTGTTGGTTGCGAGTGCGACTGCCGAACGGGAGGTCCCGGGTTCGATTCCCGGGTCGGACA
>DWDW01000444.1:0-14902 GCA_018245635.1 Mimoniades versicolor eupheme | reverse complement strand
TTCACGCCTGTAATCCCCGAAGAGGTAGGCAGAGGAATGTAGAACATTCCCACGTTTCACCAGTTACTTTTAAGTAACTTAATAAAGTTATGTCAAATTTTAGTGTAAAATACATATTGTTAATAAAAATGTAGGTACGTAAATTTGTTCACAGATCACTTGCTATTCGACTGTCATGGAACAACATTACTTTTATATACACACTAGTATTTTACATGTCCTTCTCAATAATTTACTTTAAGGAATGAGTTCTTTTTTTAGGGTATTTTAGGAATGTGTTAGAATTACTAAAAAAAAATTAAATGAGTCTAGTCAGCAGTACATGGACAGCAAAAAAACCGATTTCCAGCAAACCAACGATGTAAATGCTCGTAGTTACGTGAAATTCAAAATTACTGAATAAACCAGACATCGTTTATACAACTGCTCTTTTAGTCAGCGCCAAATGAAACATCTCGGCGACGTAATTTTCAACTAACCCCACATTTAAGGAGCGATCATCTTATCTTCAAGTGTATTAGATGTACGTGTAGGTACACTGTCTATTGAGTTCCCCGCACCGCCTTTATTGTCCCGAATCCCTCAGCTAGGGTTGTCACAATCAGCGTAGTGAGAGCTCAGGTAATTTCGCTAATGCACGCGGCTACCCTATCTAGATCGTGCGTACCGCACGGGTACATTCTGCCCCGACACATGAAAGTACCAATTAAGAGGGACCGAAACACAATATTGTTAGCCATCCCACGAAATCATCTATTTTGAGTGAGTGTTAAATTAAAGTGGAAACCTCTTAGGGATGGTCTCCTATGCCAAAGGCTCCTTCTTAATCCAATTGATATAGTACAAATTGTAATAGTGCGTAACATTTCCGCGCTAACGCTGTATCGATTGTGTTGTAACTTATTAATTTTGGTCGCGTTACTTAATTCTACTATAAGTGCTGCGACAAGGAAGGGCTGTGTTCCATAAATAATATATCACGAGGGTTGATATATAAATAAAACATCGCTTTAATATTATATATCGTTTATGTTGATACACAGGCATTATAAATTCACCATAAGGCCCTTAAACACTGGCAGATATACGTACTAAGGATAAAAATAAGTTATATATGTATTGGGATTTTATACAGCTCTATAAACATACCTAACAGATGACGTCCAGTTGTCTAATAGGTTACAAATGTTCGGTACATAAATTCAACAATATGTATTTTAACAATTACATTTATCTATTTAATATAACTTTAAATGGTAGGTACATTGCTATAATTATATGGGAAATACATTACAAAGTACGTACACATTCTATTTAGAATTATATGGAGTTATATAAAATTATATAACATTGCACATTACCTATCGATGGCACCCGATTATTGTAACATAATGTTGGTGAATTGAAATAATCAACATAACTGTTTACATTTACTCGTAACTACTTATATACATACAGTTGTAACATTTTATATAATTTTGATACATAACACTAAGCGAAATCCACATGTATTATTATATTACATATATGTATTAAAGCTTATGTACTACTTTACATAGACGTATGACAAACTGATTCTATAACAATTAAATGCAACGTAAGAAATAGAATAACAAAAGTAAAAAGTAAAGAAATTAAAGTAAAAAGTTAATGAATACAAGTGATAAAATTCAAACATAGAATATTGATATTACTCTATTACGCAAACATAAAAGGGCAGTTAAATTCATTGAGCACAGAGCGGATAGCTAGAGGACGGGGTAATCTAAATATTTCAAATGTCTTACAGTGTCCCATATGCCTTATACTCTTGTGTAAGTCGTATCATTAGGAATACAATGCTTCATGTACTTTCAGAAACATGAAAATACATGTGAAAATGTTCTACTTTAGTCTCGGTTTCTTATGATCGCCACCCGCCCGACGTTATTTAAATTTACGCTCTCTGCGATAGCTTTAGGGCTACAATTGTATGAGACGTGTGTTTCAAAGGTTGTTCTAGATGAATTTTGTATTACTGTTACAGTAGAAGTTATAATAAAATTGCATGTAACGAAAATTTTTGAGCTAACAGTGGTATTTTACCATGGAAAAATTCGATTACGGCAACATAAGGTTTCGGCTCTGTTTTATAAAAAAATGTATGAAAATTCGCTAGATAACCATTGGTGACGAAATAGAACGAACCCAAATTGTCGCCTTTGCTAAGTTAAGCGACAGGTCTTGTTCTAAGAGTAAATGATTTTTAGTGGGTTCGCCAGCGGAATCCTTAAGCAGGTCACATCTGTGATGCAACGCATGCACGAAGGCGTCGCTCGGAGAATGTCTGTCGCTGGCGTAAATGTGAATTTTTTGAATAACCAAAAGGAAATTTCATCAAGCCTTTCCAAGTTACATTTTGAATATGAATTATTTGTCGCTTTTCAGCAATAAATAAATGTATTATTTAAAGTAACTATCGCGTAATATGTTTTAAAAATATAAATAAAATCAAATCGAACTAAAGTTTCAATTAAACCTTTTCCTACAAAATATTCAAATCTCGGTAATATGTAATGACAATTTAATAACAACAATTATTCATTAATCTTCAAACGATTTTTACCTTTAATACAAAAATTAAATATTTTACTTATAACACGTCACCAAATAAACTATAAAACGCAGTTAACTCTTTATTAAATAGATTAATATATAGATTACATTTTATCTAAGCATTTACAACAATGACATTAACTAGATGAATAAATATTTTCTATTAACTGTATCATTTATGCACTTACAATATCTATATTGTTCATTGATGTATTGTTCATATTGTATGCTAATATCAATAAACATCAAAGTCCATTTACGACATGCGTATACAATTTTCATGTTACGTAACAACCGATGACGTTGAAACAATTAGCACAAGAAAGTTTTTCGCACTGTGGTTATGTAATTCAATAACACAAGTAAATGTTCCGCACTTCGACATAATTTTGAACCCGACCGTATCAAAGTCAAGGGAACGAGAAAATCGTGTTTAAACTCTCAAGAACAATAAATATATGATATATTATGCGGTACTTTGCGAAGCCTTAACTTTGGGCATGATTTTAAGGAGAAAGTTTAGCGCGCGGCGTAGACTAAGGCTGATATTAAAAATATTGCGTACGGAGTGGAGCGCGGGGCCGCGGCGGGTGGCGGGCTGCCTCCGCCGAGGAACCCTGCGTCTTCAGCACGGCCGCCTTCTCGGAGCGGACCTTGGAGGGAGGAGCGGACGTCGTTCGTCTCCTCCAAAGCTGCGTCCCCGTCGTCGTCAACTCGCGACTTACGATAGGGCAACTCCATTTCTGTTTCACGAGCATTAATTTAACTTAATAACTTATGGATATTCACGAATACAAACAATTTGCGACTGTGAAATCATTCGGACGTAGAATAGAAAAAATTTCATTTTATTTTCATTATATCATCATGTCATCAGCTTTGTAAGGATAGACGAATTTGGTATTGTTTTTACCTACCTCGCAAGGGAGTGGGCGGAATCATAGAACAGTAATATTAATAACGGTTTAATTACTTACCATACAACCTTATATTGCCCTCCGCGTCTCCTATCGAGTTTTTGGAGATGCATTTGTATCCGCCCAGGTCGCTTCTCTGGATGTTGCGGACGATGAGACGCATCTGGACACTGTACGCGGAGCTGTTGATCTCACTCATCTGGTACTTGTCGTTTGTGATTATCATCTCACCTGCCAAATAAACATACAGGTTAGGTTATAGTTTAGGTAATAGTTCATGTCGTAATGGCAGTAGTCATATTCTGTTCCACTCGAACCTCCCATTGTTCTTTACTACCATTGTTTAACCATTAGTAAATTTTATGATATAATTAATTTGATAATTACGACAGTATGTTTGACAATAGGCTGTGTATAGATTCAAGGGTTAAAAGAAATTTAGTTAGAAATGATTGTGTCGTATTAACTGCGTGTCTGCAGTTTCTCACTAATCATCATTCTCTTTCATCCTTCTTCTGTTGGATACGGCTTTCCTGTCGGAATAACAAGGGCTAAGACCATAGTCTGCTAGCCAAGTACGTGTTGGCAGTTATCGCAATCTTCATTAGTATTGGTACTAAATTGTCGAAAAGTACTTGAATAATTCATCACAATGGTTACTTTAATCTTACGGAACTGCCAACACCCGAGATGTTATAGATACTACATTTACGCCAAGTGGCGTTTTGTGTTACCTCGTAAATTTGTAATGTCAACGTGGAGCTTTAAAAATGAAATATAATGGCAGTAGAGCGTTGATAATTTTTATATCCCGTTCTACATCCTTCAGGATCGTCCGCGTTGAATCGGTTGCACCTTTACTCATAGGTTACTATTACTGTTAAACAGTAGACTTAGTGGGGGTATTTCTGCTTATTCAATGCATATTTCACAATATTTCTGAGTATCAAGACTTTTTTGTTCCGCATATAGTGACCTGTCATTTTCGAATAATAATTGTAACATGTAAAAGAACTGGCATGACGTCATTATAATAATAGTAACAGTGTATAATTCCAACAGCGAACGCACATTGAAATGCAAAATTCATACGACTTCTATCAAAAACATTATTTACAATCCGATGTTGACCGTATAAAGTGACAGAGCACGAATGTTGTTCCAAACGAATTGCAACACAGTAATTCGATTCGGTATAGACAGATGTACAGCGAAAAGTACGTACGTGTTGGCCACATACGATATTGTTCGGTGGGACGTGTCGCAACAACATATATCACAGCGATATCGCGCGGACAATGGTAGGAAGTGTGTGAATATAAATGATCGGAAAGCCGGAGCCTATCGAAAGGTTTGTGGGATAAATAATTGTGAAATCAGGTGTGACTTAACAATGTTAAGTTCAGAATCTTCACATTTGTTCTCTAGTGGTTTATGTGACTATGATAGTGTATTATATTAAATCCAACGCTATGCTATCCGTTAGGGAATTGGATTGATGGTAAAATTTGTATTTGAAGTTGGCAATTTTCACGTTATAAATTGTTAAATGTTCATCTGTATTAACATTATCAAGTTTATAAGATACGCTTAATCTTATAAACTTGATAACGTAAGAAGCTTTGGTTTTATCTTCAATATTCGTGATTTTTCGTACACATTATTATTTAATGCAACCTTTTAACATGCCTGCCAGTTTTTTATAGAAATTTCTCCACATATTTTCTTTGTAAGTATCATATACTGGTAGTATGGCAGGTAATATGAAATGTTGAATAAAATGCAGGAGAATTGTTGAAATACGAGCTTCAGAATCTATTGTGTATAAAACATTTAAAGAGCATAAAAATAAGTCATTTCGCCTGAATTTTCGTAGTTAGCAACATTATTATTACCGTGAAGGTTGATTTTTCTCGTACCATGTTTAAATTACTAGCGTTCTTGTTACTCTGCATTTTTTTGTGGGAGATTTTCATCTTTGTTCGTTATAAGTAGGTATGTGTTTTATTACACAAATATCTAATTTTTTTTTAAACATGCAAGTAATACATTCATTGAGACTCTCTTGGTAACCTTTCGAGTTATATTTGAAACGGTTTTAATACTATTGAATGGAATCTAAACCGCTCGGAAGGAATTTTTATCACGAAGATTTTCGGGCAGGTATAAATCAAAAAAATTTCATTAGGACCGATTGTTGTACGGATTTATAACTATCGGGCATAGGTCCGTTTCTCGGTATCCGAAAATTCGGTATGATGAGGTATTTCCTCATCTAACTATTTGATCCTTTATTGGGGATTCTTGACTTCGAAAATTCGGTCAATTCCCTTATCGATAAATGAATAATTGTTCATCAATCTGATTTTGATTCATTCAGCACCAGATTAAGTCAAATGATCGACCGAGATAGACCATCTTGTTTTGGACCTATCCTTAGCCGTGGTGGAGGCTAATTAGGCTTTTATCAAATTAATTCGTCATTAGACAGAGAGTCACTCGTCTGTTCCTATGGAATGCGATTGTAAATCACATATGATGCTCAAGCGCGTGACTCAATATGTTGACAGCTTCGTTGGTCGAGCGACGGGCGATCAAGAGATCCTTGGTTCAAATCCCGGGTCGAGTATCTACTATTGGATTTATGTAACTAAAATTTATATTTAAAATTTCTAGAAGTGACTCGGATTCTGGATTTGTGCCCGGTGCATAGCAATAGGCTCACCTCCCATTGTCATTCCATCGAGAGATCCTTGGTTCAAATCCCGGGTCTGCCACTATTAGACTTTTTTAAACTTACAAACTTATAACTTGATTTGTGCCTAGTATGTGGCAATAGCCTCCATTCCATAGACACGACCTAGCTCTGTGCTACTATGGAAAATTTCAAGTGAGAAACTCAATATGTAATACTTTGCGCAAACCAGCCGAAGCCGCGAAGCCGCGACTTCTTGTTTAGCACTTGCACTTGCAATCACAACACCAACGGTGCCATGTATAGAGAACACATTGAAATGTGGAAGAATTCTAGTGATTTATATGGAATAATCATCGCTTTGATATACAATAATCGCAGCTATAATCGGAACTCAAATCAATTGTGATAGTCTACGAGTCGTGATTAACTCAAGTGCATGCCGATGTTGAAGCGGCATGCTGTAGACTGCGGGGTGGAGATCAATTGAATCAATTAATCTGCCTTTCCAACGAAAGCCGAAATTCGAATGTATTTTACTTCACAGTTCATATTTTACAGTTACTTTGTTTTTGTTGTTATTGTATGGTTGTATTAAATAGAGTTTTATTTAACTTTCAATTTTTACACCACATCATCATCAATATTCTTATTATTAGCCTATTGCGCCCCACTGCTGGACGTAGGCCTCCCCTGTCGAGTTATGCCCATAATCCCCACGCTGGGCATGCGGGGTGAGGATCGCAGAACGCAGCGTCTCGCCCCGCCTACGTTGCTGCTCATAGGTGGCCAGCGCTGGGTTCAATCGCCTCTGACACCCTGTAGGTATTTCGGCACGAGGTCGGGGAATGTATTCTTACTCTGCCCCAACACGGACAATCTTGTAGAATTCTTATTATGTATTATTATTATTATTAAGATTGTCAAAAAGCGAACCAAACGGCTTTAAAACACTTGTACCATTAAAATCATATTTTGGTATTTCAATCAAATCAACAATATAAAATGTTATCTAAACTTTTAAGCAACATAAAATAGTTCCTTTAAATATTGTTTGGTATATTTTGCAAAATCGCCCAGTTTCCATATCTTCAAGTTTCTTCCGATTTCGTTTACGGCATGCTACATAATAGATTTGCATTAGGATTGTACAAAATTTGACAATGGGAGAATCACATAGCTTTTACTACCGAATAATTCGGCTTAGCTAAGCTTGAGCCTGGAGGATCGACCACAAATCTGCGGTTGAATAAATGTAGCTGACATCCGTGCTGGCTGATGATACTGCGACGTATTTTTAGTACAACTTCGATTGGGAAATACAGGCGTGATGTTACGTTTTTTTTTACGTTTAACTTCGATTAGCAATTTTACTGTTAAACGTTCTGTGACTATTTATACCTATATATGTATAATAAAATATGTAGTCGTATGTTGTAAATATGCTGGCAATAGGCTCACCCTTTATTCCACGATGTGGAGTGGGAGTGTGTTATATTCCGCTTCATACAGCTTTAGTATAAAACAGGCTTCATATTATCTTATTATTATTATTAAATATGTCAGTTACCGATCATAGCGAGGTCGTTACCGTTACCGAGCTTGAAAAAGGACCTCGTATAGATCCGTAACGGGCATTACGGAATATCGGAATATCAAAAGTAATTTAAGCCGGTACATATTTAATCGAATAAGAATATTAGCAAGAAATAAAAAAAAACACGTTTTTTTTCCGCGTGTTCATGTGTTGCTGGGGAAATGAATGAATTGAAGAAAATTTTTAATATATAATTTGGATAGAGCATATCATTTTTCGTCAAAAGTCAATTCCGTTTCATTCTTATTGGCATTCATAATCATTGTTATTATTATCGTCATTGTAATGATTTTTATCATCATCATCATTATCTTTATCATCGTCAACGTTGATACCATCACCATTTTCTCATCATTGTTTTTCTCATCAACCCATTTTTATAGTTCCATTGTAAGACACAGGTCTCTTAAAAGAGAAGTATCTTTTACGTGGAGTTTTAGATTCGCTGTAGATAATTTTATTGGAAACATTGAGATTTGAATTTTATTATAGTACTTATATAAATGCTCTTAGCCAAGACACAGCTATATTTTCTTTCTTTACAACATCAATGGCTGGCAAATCGCTCGATACTGCTATATTCATAGACACAGCTAATGTCCTGGTCGTCTATGAGCAAGGGTGTAGGCGGTGCGAGTAGTGCACTGCGATCCTCAAGCCAATTGCTCAGCGCCGGAGTTATGAGCATAGCCTCTCAAGCAAGCCTCTCCAGCAGTGGACATAGGACAGTGCTGAGTTGTAATTACAATATCATACATTAGTGAACATATTACCCACTTCGACTGCGAATAGTGAGATCTGGAGTGATACGATATACTGAAACGGCTTCAGAAACACATTGTAATAAATAAATAGTAGTTGCATCTAAGATATTCGCAACAGTGAAGAGTTCATTAATCAAGGGTCAAGCCAAAGACAAGCGGAACAGCTTTCGTGCTCGCTGCTTGACCACAAATCAGCAGCGGAGTGTAACTGACGCTCTGATGCTGGCAACACTGACACGCCCCGCCTGTTTGTTGCTGAGATATTAATTATCTATCGATATTCCGTTTACTATGTTTGGAAGCTAAACGTGGGTTATTTCAAATTAGGTTATATAAAATTAATGTCATTACATTCGACATTAATTTTATATAACCCAATTAATTTAATAAAAGAAATAAAATAAAATAAAACAATAGAGGCAAGAAATCATATTTCGTCGCTTTATGACTTGCATTAGATATAATCAGATATATTAATAAACGACTAAAAGCATAGCCTAGCAATGTTATTAATTAAACAAGAGTATAGCTCAGCCCTGCCGATAATTAAATAAAACAGTAATAAAACAGGAAAAAACTGTATATTGTTCTCTTACTATATTTAACCTCAATACATAACATTATTTACAAAATTTTGCACGCAATAAATTTACCTCATATCGTATAAGCGAATCGATAGCAGAGGAATTTTAATTAGAATTTAGCCCGTCAAAATGACAGCAAAAACTCGTCGGAGGTAGTATGCAGGCCGGGCGCTGCGCGCCGGGCACACCCATTCCATGTCTGGTGCGGCTATCCCGCTTGTCCCCTCTCGTCACCGCTGTGTATTACCTAATTTAATTTGTACTGCCCGCAATTTATGGCCTGCAGAAGAGCCATCTGCTTATATATCACCCATATTCGTATGCGGACGTTACAACACAACCAACACAAACGTCCCAAACAGCAGCGAACTCTTGAACGATTTCAGTTATTGAAAAGTGAGTATAAAATTAAATTTTATTTGGGCGAATATTGCGGTATGCGAGAGTAAATATCGTGACTGTAGCCTAAAGCAATTTGAAGCGAGCGGTCTGCCGGTCTTTGTTGCATATCGGGCGGTAATAGAATTTGGTCTGCTTTTTGCGCGGTCGCTCCGTGCGCTCGCGTAATGGCGAGTTCGTTCGCCTTTGTAACAGCGTCTAAATCTGCCTGCACTACGCATCCGTCTGGTTATGGTGTGAGATTATTTTATTTGTTGTATGTTTGGCGGATTTTGTTATGCAGTTATAAATATACAGTTGTTAGAAATCATAGAATAGTTTAATTCTTGTTGGATATTATAAAAGAGCGGTTGAAATGAATAAAAAAATTTCTTTCGAGACGTGTTAATTCTGCCAATCCGCTCTCTGATAGCGTGGTAGACCTGAACCGTCTCACTTTGAGAGAAAAACAGAAAACATCCGTGTTTCAAACAGTGGGATGATAAAAGCATCGGAAAAAAGGGAAACTACAAGCACTACTGAAATTTAAATCAATGCTAGTGATTGTGACAGAAATACCTATATTTAAGGTGTAATTTCAATAGGAACAATAAAAAGTATGCTACAATTAATATAAACGGATAATCAAACATGAACAATAGTTTTAACAAACATCCAACAATTAGTAAATGGGCTTAATATTGGATGCTCGAACATTGTACCTATGTCTTTCTAAATTATGTTTTGTTTGAAGACAGCACATATATACGTGTGGTACCATAATGCAATTTTAATTCCTTTAATTAGAAAGTGTGGGAAAGTATTTACAACACAAAAACATCCAATCCAAATGACTTGTAATTTGATCATTTTTAAAGTGATTGGTAGAAGGTATATGTATGTATGTGCGTTAGTTCACGAATTCAGATCGGGAGTATCACACAAAGGCTAGCACGGTGCAAAAGGTGAAAATACTAAGCCGTCTAAGCTTTCGATTAAATCGCTGATATATGGAGCTTGGCGACCGCACTGGGTAAAACTTTTATTTACACGAAACTGTGAGATCAGAAACGGCCATACAGTCCGTAACAACTTTCTGTAGGAAGGTAGGTAGGAGGAGAGTTATTTATCCTTAATTTTTTATTGTATTTATCCGTTATCCATTTACTATCAATTAACCCAGGCGATAATGAAAAGTTGATATTGGCAACCAAATGTTAAATTAAAAAAAAACTACTTTTTGCATTTATGCACTTACGTGCGTGTAGGTGATGCGTGTAATTGGCTACAAATCATCATACTGCGTCTTTTTTTGACTGTTGGACACGAGATTATTACAGGGTTATTACGAGTTTATTACGAGTGTTATTGCAAGGGTATCTTAGGGTTATAGAATATAAATGCAATATCAGCAATGTATAGAACTGTTTTCCTGATAATCCTGTTCACGTAGTTACAATAGCTTCTAGTTCTTTGGGATCAAAGGTACATATGTTGCGGCGGAAGTGGATGCCATAAATCCAATTCTAACTCAATTTTAGCGGTCCAAGCTCTTATTGAGGTAGGTACTAGATTTTCTTATATAACTTCAAGCGTAATGAACATTGAAGTAACTGTTTTAAGCATTCGTTAAAACATAGAAGGGTTCAATTTGCATAGAAGGATGGTTTTTAAAGTTAGTGGTTAATCTACTTCATAGCCTAAGACGTGTGAAGTTTGTCAAGTCGCATTTTTTATTCTGAAAGGAGACTGACTTCTTATTCGGAAAGAGGATATACAACAGTTGAACCGTAAAACGTAATATAATACTGTTATAATTCAGCTTTTGAAATCTGCACCTAAACCGGTGACAATCAATTTAAAAAAACGCATTGTGAAAACTTTATTACGTTTAACAGCGTCCATTTGTACGTCTGGAGGTGTGTGCGGTTTTTGCACATACGACCTCATACGTTGTGAAGTTGCAAACATCGTAAATTTGTATCTCATTCGCCTTTACTTGCATTCGAAGCAAGGATATTGTTCCCAATTGGAATGTTTCTCTATGCGTTGACAAGTACTTTGGACGTAGTTGATATTTATAACCAATGCATGCAATAATTCCTTTATTGACCTCACGCTTTTATAGAGGTTTTCAATCTATTACCGATTTGATATATATTTGATATAGATTGTTTAGATATGAAATTATTTCACTTTCAAAAAATGTTATATAAAAGTTTCGTTAAATTATTAGAAAAAAAAATATTATTTTTATATTGATATTATTTTTAATTGTAAAATTTCTTTAAACGTGCTGTGATATTTCTGGTATTGAAAGTCCAATTGGTTCGCGTCACTGACGCGACGTGCAAATTTTAACAGTATATCTGTCACTGTTAGTATCAAGTATTGCGTTTGACTATTAAGCATCTTACAATTTAATATTTTTTTTATTGTAAGTTGGATCCACAAAACAGAGGAATGTGAGTCACAACAATTTTAGGGGGAGTTTCATGTCCAGCAGTCGACAGTCTCTTAAAATTTTATAAAATAAATAAATAAATAAATAAATGCTGGTCACATGACTGGCTGGTGGCTTTAATAAAAAAAACGATATGAGGTTTCGAAATATTATTTTAAATAATGTGAAACTACGTTCCAATGCTACATTGCGTAAAAACTTTTGTTCATTTTGTGAGCGCCCGTTTACCATGAGTGTACCGCGGTGCTGGCGGACACCGTAAATCCTTTCCTAACTCGACTTTAGTGGGCGAGCGTTCCGTTGTCCCTGCTGTTTCAACGCTCTACGCTTGCATGTCGTTCCCCACTGAAATGTTTCCACGCGCCATTATATTAGCTGCATTTGGAATTGTCCACTGCTTGGTTGAACTGGCCCATTACAAGCTTTTATTTATTGCATCCGATTTTTTTTTATTGTTTAAAAAGTAACACCCTTTACTGATACCAACTCACAAAATTTCCTTCTTAAAACTCATCTCAGACTAAATTATATATTGTTAAATTTAGATTTGATTACTTGATTTTTAACTGAGAATCATTATCATTACCAACGTCATTCCTTTTACGAGTATCATTAAACTGTTGGACACGGGTCTCTTTTTAGAATGAGAAGGGTAGAATTCTCCAAAATTGAGAATACACAATTAAATTGCAATTGGCTCAACACTCGCCCTTTAATCCTTTTGTTGTCTTTGTCTCCCGAACGAATTACAGTGTTCACGTACCTTCCAATAGCATTTAGCTCGTCGTGCCATATAAACACGAAACCTGCAGTTCATTTCATCACAGAGGAGTGCCTTTGTCCATCTGTCACCTGGCACTAAATAAACAACTTTCATCCTTAGGGTGTCATTTTAATGAGAAGTAATGAAGTTCCCGACCTCTCAGCCGACGTTTTGTTTAGTTAAGAGCCTTATTTGTATTAGTTAGCAAGTGTTTTTGTACAGTTCACTCATTACTTTTCACTCGCTTACCCTCTTATTTTGTTTAAGAGTCCCAAAGTTGAATATTCTCTGAAATAACACCTACTTTATAAAGTTAAAGCGAAGTCAGAAGATTTTTTTTCTTACATTTAGAACTTTTACACCTAGCTTTTCCCTTTGGAATATCGCTGGGATTTAAAGCACTAGGAACCTTTGTGTAATGTAATCAACAACCTATTTTAATTTGACTAATAACAATTCATCTTCATTGAGCCATATATAACGTTAGCTTTTTCACAGTACAATTATTGGATCGTTAATAAGGCGGAGCATTGACGCCGTATAATCAAAGCCGATGTAAATGGTTGTGGAATGAAAAACGGACATAGAATAGAGGCATATTTTACGCGTTTTCTCCCTTTTAAACGTCCATAAAAACGCCTTAGAATGTAAGCGGGCTTGCTTATAGCTTCGAGCAACTAGCCCGTGGGCTGTCAAAGAGGATAGTAGAAATATGAATTACGACTGGTTTAATGACTACTTTAACGCTTTCAATGTGCTTTATGAATAATGTAATTAGATGCTTATTCCGTTCTTGAGTCGTGCCTGGGACTTAATAAGCTTTGTGAGTTACGAGTCGCTCGTTAAACGTTCCGGCGTCTTTTTTTTCTATTTAGTCTGTAATCATAGATTGTAAATTTTATTGTAGACGTTTTTTGCAAACGGTATACGATTCAAATATGTATATTAAGCGTATACTTTATAATTTCAGTTTGAGTTATCTTTATAATACGTTTGGAAAATAGAAATTAAGGGGATAAGTGTTTTGCTATTAAATACTACATTTACATTTTGTTTACAGCGTCTAGCAGTGGTATTGGTTGCAAGCGCGACAGCTGAACGAGAGGTCCTGAGTTCAATTTCTGGATTGGGCACTATAGGATTTTTCTTCGATTTTTTAATAGTGGTTCGGAGGTTAGATTCTGGAAGGTGTATGGCGATTAAATCACCACCTATTCCATAGTAGGACAAAAAAGGACATGCAACTAACACAACCAACGAGGCAATCGATGAATTATAAAACATAAGCAGACTATATCGTATAAAGGTGGTTTATATAGATAAACCTTTTAGACAACGATAGAATACAAGAAATATGAAGTACACTAACAATGATTCAAGCACAAATCAGTAACGCCACAGTTACTGAAGAATCAAATCACGTTTGAAGTCCTGGACGGGCCGCTACCGCCGAAACGCTAGATTGTCGGTTTTAAAAACAGAATCCACGTTTCACGAAGAACGTGAGCTGTGTCCAGAGCAGCACGAACACTGTAATATTAAAAACTCCACAAATAACTCCTCCTCGCCGTCATTCTTTTGTTCAACAAATCATTTTATTTGTATGATATCTATAGTTATTGCAATGTAGTAGTTTAGTTGCTGAGCAAATGTTTATAGAATTTATTTAAGAGACATGCAACACTATGACACTATGACACTCTGTCGGTGGTTCCTTTACACGAGATACCGTGTTAATTTATGAGAACCTTAAAGTTATTACGCCTGGAATAATTTACTCCCTTATACCCTCGTCATTCACACAAAGTTGCAGGCGAGAGATCCCATGGAGGAAACGCAAGAAGATATACTCACTAAATAAAGCAAGCGTTCGAACACCACTCCGTGAGGTATATCACGTTGCAGTATTTAGGACAGATTGAGAAAACATCGTAAAGATGGACATAACATAAATGAGCCAAGATCCTCAGTTCTGAGGTAATGAAATATGTAAAAGATCCCAATTCTTATTGCCTCATACCCAAGTGACTGATTTTTCACTCCACAAATAAAAATTAAGTTCATTCAAAGAAACGTAACTTCACGCCTATAATCCCCGAAGAGGTAGGCAGAGGAATGCAGAACACTCCCACGTTTCACCGGTTA
>DWDW01000443.1:0-14922 GCA_018245635.1 Mimoniades versicolor eupheme | reverse complement strand
AGTAACTGGTGAAGCGTGGGAATGTTCTACATTCCTCTGCCTACCTCTTCGGAGATTACAGGCGTGAAGTTACTTTAAATTTTATCAATTTCCTACGTACGCTGGCTGATATATTATATTATAATAATAATTTCTACTTGCATTATTTTGCATACATCATGATTTGTTATCAAACATCAAATGATATGTGACTTGGTTATTTTAGCTTCTGATAAGAGCCCTACAGTAATGGTACACTATGACGTGGGGTTCTTTAAAGTAATAAAAAGTTCCTTCGAGGCGGGCTATACGGGCATCTCTTCTAATCAGTTATTGTCAGGTATTCCACCTGCCTTTTCACCATGCCTTTTATATATGTATGTATATGTAAAAAGGTAGTCTGGATTTTTTTTTCTATTAACTATGGAAAGCCCAGTTAAATTGTGCTTCTTGCATTGTTTTTTTCCATTTACGTTTTGAGTAAATTTAAAAAATCTTCTTCATTTATGGGTAAAATCCCGTCAGGAGATGTATATGGTCTGATGATGATGATGACAACATCTTGTAGGATGTGTCGCGAGCGGTGAAGGGTGCACAGTCCAGTTCCCCGGCAGTGGTCAGCTGCCATCAGACGGACCTGGTGTGCCTCAGCCTGTCGCCCAACGGCGCGAAGCTGGCCACGGCGTCCGAGCGAGGCACCATCATCCGCATATGGGACACCATGACCAAGCACATGCTGCATGAACTGAGACGAGGCTCGGACTACGCCGATGTTTATTGGTGAGAAAATGTCACATGTACCTTTCAATTAGATTATTTTTATAAGTACCCAGTGTATAACTCAGCATACAAGGATATTACATACACACACAGGTAATTAAAATACGCTATATTTTCAGTGCAGATGATAAAATTACCGGTTCGGTATTTATTAATACTTACGAGAATATGCGTTTTTCTAATGTCGTTGCATATTTTGTCTGTGATTGTAGGCAACTGTATATATGTACTGTTATTATGATATTATCTCATCATCATTAGTAACGTTATTAATTAACTCATTATCTCTAGTAACGTTATTAATTAACTCATTATCTTAACGTTAATTATTATCTCATCATCATTAGTAACGTTATTAATTCAGTCATCATCTGTAGTAACGTTATTAATTAACTCATCATCTCTAGTAAGATTATTAATTAACTCATCATATATAGTCACGTTATTAATTAATTCATAATCTCTAGTTATATTATTAATTAACTCATCATATATAGTCATGTTAATAATTAACTCATCATCTCTAGTAACATTATTAATTAAATCATCATATATAGTCATATTATAAATTAACTCATCTCTAGTAACGTTATTAATTAAAGGATCATCTGTAATAGCTGTTTAATATAGCAATATACAATATATCTGAAAGTAAATTAATACGAAATAATATTTCAATGTATTAACGAAATAACGTTAACATACACACAACTTCATAACATCTGCGTCTAAGGAAGTTTACGATTCCCGGTAGTTACAAATTCATTCCATTAATCACATTGAAGTTATTTGATTAATAATTATTAATATTGGCATTACTGATACATCATTTGAGAATTAAATGCATCGTCCCTGTGGCGCAGAGGATAGCGCGTTGGACTTCTAATCCAAAGGTCGTGGGTTCGATCCCCACCAGGGATGCGTAAAATATTATTTTTTAATAATTCTAGTAAGTTGTATCGTATCCTTAATTTATTGAAAATCGCTTATGCTGCGTGAATTTTTTTGGCAATATATATTTTTTAATAATATTTTTGTCAAGTATTACGAGCTAATATTATATGTATAAAGCTAAAAACAGACCTCAATCGGACTATAATTCAAAATACTTCATGATTATTATCATGAATATCAATCCGTTCCACTGTTGGGTTCGTGTAAGAAACGGTTAGAATGAGAAGGGTTAAAGCCATTCTAGGCCGGTCTCCCCTAGTGTAGAATGCCGCACTACACACTTCATGTAATAAAGAAATTATTAGACAACTCTAATTGATTAATACAGTCTCGGAATTTACAGTTACTCCGTTACATCAAATGATGTTTAATCTTAAACGTATATGTATGTATCTCATGACGATAGATGTGTATAATTGAGTACTGTATCAAAGGACTGGCTCGTTGGTCGTGTTGGTTGCCATTGTGATTGCCGATCGCGAGGTCCTGGGCTCAAATCCCGTGTCGGGCACTATTGGATTTTTCTAATTTGATTTTCCAATAGTGGCTCGGGGTTCTGGAAATGTGCCCGGTGTGTCGTCACCACCCATTCCATAGTGAGACGTAAACATATTTGGTAAAACATGGGAGTGTACTACATTAGTCTGTCTACCTCTTCGGGGAATACAGGTGTGACCAGATGTTACGTGCATCAAACGAAATGTGTAATGCAATAGTTATAGCCTTACGAGTAACTTTGGAAATAACACTAGTACCTCCTGGACAGTTTATATTCAAATAGCAATGAATTTTTGTGTTTTAGTTTGAAGGATGTGGTAAGCAGGTGCTCCATTCAACGGAGAATGAAATCAAACGTCATCTGTAGCAATGGTAGTGTAACTATATGAAATATGAAATACAAATTATTTTTGGAAGGGTTAAAAAATAGCTTTTAAATTTTCACAGCCTTAATATTCATTTGCTAAAATTCCCAAGTTGTTCATGTGGGTGTTGGAAACGCCTTTGTTATCAATATTCCATCTACTGTGTGAATTCGAGAAACTTGTTCCGAAATGGTATGTATATTTTATACCACTACTCCATTTTACCTGGACTCACTCACGTCAACGTCGAGGTCCAAATACGCACTTGAATAGCGTTATTAGTTGTTTGGCCACTTGTGATCAGCGCTTGCAAGCTGAGGAAAGGGCGTAGTTGCGCTCCTTGAAGGAGGCCTGAGAAACGCCAATATGATGACAATCATGATGAGCGCCACTCGCTCGTTTACTACTCTGATTATAAAAAATGACAACGAGCAATAAGCAGTGTTCGTAAAGCGGGGACGTGTGCGCACAGCATCAGCTTCAACCCGTCCGGCACGCTGGTGTGCTGCGTGTCGGACAAGGGCACGCTGCACGTGTGGGCGGCGCGGCGCGGCTCGCGCTCGCACGCGTGCGCGCTGTGCGCCGCGCCCGCCGCGCCGGCCGCGCCGCGCCGCGCGCTCTGCGCCTTCGGGGACGACACCAGCGCCGTCGGTGAGCGCCCTGTACACTATGCACCTGTCGAGTATGGGGGTGTAGAATTATAGTGTGTAGAGGTAGTGTATTAGTTAGATGCATGACCTAATTCTCTTATGTTATCCCTTACACGTAACGCAGTTAAATTTCAGTGAGGGTTTGTGTATATTAGTAATTTGCAACATAAAATATGTCTGTTTTGCTATAATCACCATGCTTTTAACATTTTTTGTATGTTTATTAAGAGTTAACACTAATGTATGAGTTTGTTTGTTTCCAGTTATATGCGAGGACGGCACCTTTCATAAGTTCACGTTTTCTGCCGAGGGCAACTGCCATCGAAGCGACTTTGAATATTTCTTGCAGGTAGGTGCTTTTCTTCTAATTATCGTGATACATTTTTATTATGTTGTGAAATCTATGTACTCGTATCTGACTGACATCAGCGTGCACACATTTATTCAAAAGATTATAACACTGAATGTATGTATGTGTCATAACACTGAGTGTATGTTTTTGATATAAGTAAATAGGTTTATGCGTATTATTAAATTTAATTGAATACTTAAATAAAATACAAAATATTGTTCTTTCAGGTTGGCGACGACGACGAATTCCTGCATTGATTTTAATTGTAAAATTATTGAATCGTAAGTTCAGAATTATTGCCTAATAATTAATTTCGAAAGAGGAAATTAGTGTTAGGGTTTATGTAGTGAGAGATCACCATTTTTTATTTCACGAACTTTATATATTACATATTATATTATATGAAGTTGCTGAAACTTTTGATATGAAAAATATTATCATTCTTTGTTATTCTCGTGGATCGTTCCAATGTAAAAATTAAAAAAAAATGTATTCTTTTATATATCGAGACAAATTCTCATAGTATAAAAAACACGATTAACGTCTTGAACTCCAGCTAAGTATTTCAATAATGTCTTTAAAATACTGTGTGCTAATGACTGACCAGAACATTGTTTGTAGGTCAGAATCAAAAACATTTGAAATAAACAGAATAATTCAGTTCATATAGTTACATTTTTCAAATAGTCGGTCTCATCTGACCTGTATCTTATTTATATAGACATGAATATATATCTATATCATACGCGGTATCTTTTCAAATGGCGCCTATATTTTACCAGATATTTAAAATATAATTCTACTTTATCACATGTTTATATTAAAAATAAAGATTTCTTAATACGTGTAGTGATAATTTTTTCGGCAATATATATTAAATTCATAAGATCTTTTCATTCGCAATATCAATAGTTTATACCCAACATAGACATCGGTTTTAACAAAATCTAAATATAACTGAGCAGTAGTTCCACTATCATATCCTAGGCATTCAAAAATCCGCTTGTTTCTAGTTCGTATGGGTCTTGTGAAATAGCCTGACTCGCAAAACAGAACAGACTTGATCATATGCAAAACAGGACATTTAAATAAAGTCTCTTTTTAAATTTCTCTCTCTCTCTCTCTCTCTCTCTTTTAAAATTCAATAGCAAGAGATAGCTCGAGCGCCGTCATAAAACAAAATGAAACGCAAAAGTAGACTTTATTGCCATGTTTTAAAATTCTATTTTAAATACGATCAAAATCTGCTCTTTGAGCTGTGTACTTTGACAAAGTACTTTTCCGTAGGCGTTAACGCCAAACGCTAGGCTTCAAAATGTATGCAAATGACATAAGCTAACTGGCGTAACGGACCATTACTTTTCCACGGCTTATGTCGTCACTTCCGTACATTTTGAAGTTGACGTTTGGCGTTAACGCTTACGGAACAATATTTTGGTCTAGGTCCACTGGTCTGTTTAAAAGGACCCTATTAATTAGGTTAGTCTGTAGGGCAGTCTACAGAACGTATATTATTAAAGGGTTTTCTATCGGCGATTTAATCGGGTTCATTTAAGGGGCTTATGAAATGGTTTCTCTTATTAATTACGTAAACGGTGATTAAGGTGTCGATGTTGTGAGAACGAGCTATTTGTGCGATATTAGACTGTTTCCAGTTATATTCACGATCGTGTTGTTATTACAAAAATATCAAATTCGCAGTCAGTTGCTACAAAATTACCATATCAAATTTCTATAAATTCTTGTAACGCCTAATGTACTGTACAAATACTGTTGTTTGTTAGTAATAAAATCAGCCTGTATTCGAAGCTACTTTAGTACAACCGCTAGATTCTAACACCCTTAAATGTTAGGTACGACGTTATGTATTTTAACTGTCTTAAGATAATTTTGGACACGGTTCCGAATAGAGTGAAAAGTTAATAAATGTATTTTTTGATGTGAAAACCGGAGCAATCGAAACGAGTGTTGTCTGGCTATTTTTATGCGAAATTAGTCTTACCTATAAATGTGGTGATGTAATAAATATGTTTAGGGCCAGTTAGCAATTATTCACAGACGAAAAAAGACAAAAGAGGCACTAATTTGATAGCATTTTAAAGTTATGATTATGATTGACCTTTGAGAGTATAAACGTTATAATATTCCTACACAATTGTTGGGGTCGTGGCTGTCCGTGTATGGTGTAATTGTTAGTTCCGAGGTGTAGATTGATTTTACCCTTAACATTGTGGATGATATGATTATTCTAATATCAGTATGCTATATAACTTAGATATAAAATGTATTCTATAATTTGTTTGGTCTCTTTGTTTTACTCGAAATAATGTACCTATGATATTTTTTTGATTGTACGCAATATTATGATGCAATATCATGCAATATTAGCTGTAGGTAGTGAAACATTGTGCTTTCTATGAAAAGGGTATAGAAGATAAATTAGTTCACGTCAACGACATTAAATTCGTATTTTGGAAGTTTCATATTAACTTGCGGTTTTTTTTTCTGAGAAGAAATTAAAAACAAACTGACATATTTAAAATGTTGCCAGTTGCAATTAACAATCGTTTCAGCTCAAAAGCACTGAAATTTTATTATCAATAAAGCGTGTCACATCGACTCGATTTTGATAAAAACTCGCTTACGTCGTGTGTAATTAAAAATACGAATTTAGCTATAATTTTCTTATTATACTGTTAAAATGTAATTTTATGATAGCACTGTAAAATGTTTGTATAGTTCGGATACTATTATAACATTAGACTTGCTAACAAATAGAAAAGAAAATTTGCTTATGATATTTATCTCATCGGAGGTTTTTTATCGCGCAATGTACATAAATAATATATGAAAGTTTGTGATGCATCGTGTTCGAAGATAATTATAATTTTTTATATATCGATAATTGTATAGAAATAATTTGTTCAAAATAGGCACATGTTGCGCAACGCCTGTATCTACGATTTTTAATACGTGCTACTGTTGTAATCGTTGTTATATAAAATCGATTTTTATAATAACTTTTTGTGAACTTAGTTGTAATTGCTGTGTTTTTATTAGCTTTCCGCTCAATGTCCTTGTACCTTTTGCATTTGCTCATCGCCTTTTTAAATCCTTACAAGCGAATGTTATCGAGTAAAAGCGAATAGTACATCAGTGCTAATGAATGCGGACCTTGTATGCCTACCCTGATCATACCTAACCTATAATTTTTAAGTTCCGTAACGTCTTATGATTTTGTGTTAAATTAATAATAAAATATTTGAACTGAGAGAAAACGTTTTAAGATTTTTGTAATAATGTGTATTATAAATAAATATTATAATTATATACATGTACAACCCCACAAGTAATAATTATTGAAAGTTGTATGTGTATAACCGTGTAAATATTTAATAGTGGCATATTATAGTTTTTTATACATTAAAGTTAGAATATTGATTGTAATAAATCATAATATATTGCGTTGGCTTACATACATTTTAATGTTCGATTCGAGTTTTAAATGTTTCGGCAACAAAGAGCACATTTCATGTAAATATGGAATTTAGGTTTATTTTTTTATGGAAAATTGAAACTAAGTGCGGAGCTCCGCTGTTTTGTATAACGCGCCAGGGTGTGACGTGGAACCCGTTAGGTTAATTGCAATTTTCACAATAAACAATATTTTATATTATCTTGTTTCATTCGCCTGTAGATTTGACCTTGTCTATTGGCTGTATTCAGAAATGAATCCTGCTCCGAATCTTCCATCCTTTACCGCCCAAGTAAATTGGGAACATTGGTAGTCGTTCATTCATTCAATTCAAAAGTACTGTTACTATTAACACTGTTTTCCGACTGGACGATCTCGCTATGATGGCGTATTAACGAGGCAGTGAGTGCATAGTCACTGTCTGTTTAGTTTAATTAATTACTGTTCTATTGACGCGCGCGAAAGTGAGAAAGTTAGGAGACAGGTGGAATCACGTGGTGGGAGGGGAAGCACAATTCCCGAAATTGCCAAGCGTGTTGCCATCACTCATCGATTTAGTTGCGAAATAAAAATAGTAGATTTGCTTTATAGTTACTCCATCTTCCATACATGAGATTGTAATAAGTACCACATGTATACATAAGTTCCTAGACGATTAAAAGCCTGCTTATTTGTTGTTTTTTTCACCCTAGATTTTATATCTACAAATTTTAGACAGGAAATATATCACAGAAATCACAATCTAACAATGTTTATTAAGATATTTCATTACAATTAACAGTATAAGTAATATTTAACCTACATACAGATTACAATTTATTCACTATCAGGTTTTTTTCGTCCAAATGGATCTGACCACACTTTCATATCTAAAATAAAGAAAACAATTGATTACAATACGATTACATTAAAACAATGTCAAGATATTACAGCTGTAATTAATCATTTAAAATTAAATTTGTTAATAATTTAACATTGCTATAACTTGTACTATTTATTGACACAAAAATATTCTATTAGGATATAATTACCAAGCATGAAACATTACTATGAGATATTTTCATTACTTCATTAAAAACATAGTTCATTTAATTATACATCTAACATTAAAAAGAACCATTTTCGCACTATAAACTTACTTCCCGGTTGAATATCCTCTTGTCTAATGTTCTTTCTAGTCTCCTTCTGTATTTTTTCTGAAAAACATTACAATGATAATTTATTGGAAGAAGTAAAACTTAAAAATACAGTTTTTTCATTTCTTATTGTATTATTAATAAGGCAACAATGAAAAAAAGTTATTTATAGTAAATTCACAAATAATATAAATTACTCATCATGCATAGCACTCTTAAGATACACTAGTAAATGAAACAAAATGAGCAAATTGCAATAAAGCTAATTGAGTTAAACTCTAAACCTACTTTACTGTAGTCAGTTGACATTATAAAATTAAATAATAACAATAAATAAATATCTGAAAACATATCCATATATGTAGAATCTGATCTTAAGGTAGCCTACCTAAAGAGAGTCTGGGTTTTGGTGATCAGTGGCCTAATAAACTTCAAATATACTTATAAATGTGAGAATCTGTGATCTCCAGCCTGCATTTCCAGTGTGGGAATTATGGGCATAACACCTCAGGAGAGAGTTGTGTTATATTAGTGGACGGAAATAGGCTGAAGATGATAATACTCAAAATATGTATTCTTACACAGATATAATTTTACACCCATACATAGCAAACACTTGTGTTCATCACACAAATATTTGTTCTGAGTTGAAACCAAACACAGCCCTGGGAAGTAGTCAGCTTCACTAACTATTGACCAAAAGGACAGTCCGAAAAAACCTATTATTCATGAAGAATACTGTACTATAAAAATTTGACAAGGTTACTATGAGAGATTTCCAGCATACATCATGGAGAAGAACTAACACTGCCAAATAATAACTTATTAACACATCATAAACAATATTTATATGTACAGTATGAGTTAAGTGAGGCATTTGTGAAAGCCAGCTTAAATACACCTTACTACAAATGATAAGTACACATATTTCCAGTAAATATCAGTATATATATTTACTCACAATTCGGTAACTATTTTAAAGCATCAAATTTTTATTTATAAACAAAATAAGATTTGGTATTAGAGTACTGATATATAGCATCCACCAATGAGTGACATAAAATACATGATACATAGTTTATAGAAATAGATAATTGAAATATGTGTTTAAATATTTAAATTTATTTACTTTATATATATAAAATATTATAATTACTATATTCTGATGCATCTATCATAGGGCTGAATGCAATAGGATAAAGTGTAATTCCTATTAGACCCACAAAACCTGTAATGAAAGCCGTATATCGCCAACCCTTGAAAACTGCCATTGCCTTGCGATCGTACACCTGTGCTTGTCTTAAATACGCATTTAAATGCTACTTACTACCTAGGTATTTACGATTCAACAAATTGAAAATTGTCATTATTAGACAGCTGATATCGATGACAGTCCCATTCCATGTCATGTTTATGTCTAGTGTCAACAGTTGACACCCGCAAAGCAGTTGACAGTCCAGTTGAAGTTCCATAGAGATATTAAAGAGTAGACTAGCCATAAACGCCTATTTATAATCTCTAAGGGAAAATGTTTCTTTAATATAATGAAAAAAGACTTTGGTATACGTGTTTGGACTCTTTAACGACGCCTGCTTTTTATATAATACAGGCTAAGGTCACGCGTACTAGACATGACGATAGATTTATTACCAATTTCGGGGCAGGAATTGAGAGCTTCATTGTTTATTTGCCTATTTTTTGAGCAAGAAGTAATTAACTAGGTACCTATATATAAATCGATGGCGCACGGCACGGATTGAACTGTAATTCAGTATCAATGAATCCTTATGTGTTGCTAACTGCAGACATTGCAATAATCAATCATATTGTATATAAACAATCAAATTGTTATTGTTGTACTGCCTTATGTCATATCATAATTAGTTCCCTCAAGTCAGCACAATGACATAAGCTTGAAAAATATTTCATCCAGCCCGTTAGTTATATTATGTAAGTTATTGCGGCATCTTGCTGACGCCATGCTTCTAAAAGAGCCTGCTGAGCAATGTTCTTTTAATTTGGGCCCTCGTGGACAATGGCTAATAAAATTAACTAGTTTTGGTAGTTATTTCCGTGCCACCAGTTTACTGTTTTTTTACTACCTATTGTGTTATTTCATTTATCGAATTCGTTGGGCACAATTCGCCGGGGCTACCGCGCTTGGTGCTTTTGTGCTTTGCATAATAATTCATGCTACCTGTTACTAACATAGTGCCTCGGGTATTCAAGCTGAGTTCTACATATTGAATGGGTCATGTCTAAGGGTAAGGTAGGTAAGGATAATGGGTCATGAAACAATATTTTATATATTAGAAAAATACTTTAATTTGATACACGGCCCAATAATTGCAGAACTTTGTTTCATGTATAGGTATTGCCTGCGAAGATACTGCAAGGTTATGTGGAAACAAGAAGCGTGCAAACCAAATATTTAGAATTAACAATTATTTAGAATAAGAGAAGAAATATAGCTTTAGTTTAGGGTTGGTAAGCATTAACAATTAACATTAATATCAAAAGTTACCTACGTGGGTAAAAGTTATATTATTTAAAATAAATATACAGTTCTAATATATCCGTGCTGCTAAAAAATAATCAATTCACTTTGAAATTTTAATACCTTTTTTTTCGACCCTTTTATCGTTCCACTGTTGGAACATGGGTCTCCTCTCATATAGAGAGGGTTGAGGCCATAGTTTGCCACGCTGGCCAAATGCGGGTTGGCAGACTTCACACACTTAGAGAACAACTTTTTTTTTGTTTTAGAACTCTAAGATGGGCAGGTTTCCTCACGATGTTTTCCTTTACCGTTATAGCAAGTAATATTTAAACTTAAAACGCACATTTTAAAGAGGTGCGCGCTATGATGTGAACCCGGTCTCCCGGAGTGAGAGGTCGAATTTCAAAAGACTAGACTATCACTGCTACACTGCTATACCTAGCGTCTTTAACAAATGTATCATTTAAAAATATTTCGAAAGAGACAGTGACCTATTCCCACGTTCAGTAATTGAAAAACTTTCAAATATCAATAATAAAATAATTTTATATATAAAAATAAATTTTATTATTATTATTATAAATATATTGTAAATAATAAATTAATAATATAATATTTGATCGATTGATCAATTTATTCAAATTCAAATTCAAATATTATTTATTGAAAATTGGTTCAATACAACACTTTTTGTACGTCAAGATGAAACTACCATGACCGATGGATCAATTGATTGATTGATGGGTTCATGAAACAAGCCTCTCCGAGAGGTGACTATATCTGATTAAGTACATATGAACATGTATTGCCCGGCGCACCCGGGATATTGCTACTAATCCTTTCACCACTATAGCTGTTCCCTCACGATCAACTATCGACTAGACGAAGAAAAAATCAATTGGTTAATTGAATAATGCCTCAAGAACATTACTGCGAGCGACTATCGCTCTACAAGACATATGTACATACATTATGAACACGCCGACGCATCGACGAGAACAATCTCAGTAACAAAATGTTTTATCCTTTCACTAAGTGCCTTCCCTAATTCAGTTTCCAAAATTATGGCAGTTACGTACTACGTAGGGGGCGCTGCGAGTGTCAGATAAGAATTCAATTAATGTCCAATGTCGCGCCGCGCGACACGAAAAGGCGACTCCAGGACGACCCTCCATCACACATCCTATATCTTAAAGCATTGGATATAGAATGTTAGCAGCTAGCTCCAGTAATTTAAAAAGTAAAATTCCTTTTTCCAGAAAGTAGTATTCTTGTTTCAAATTTTAAATGGAAACGCGAATA
Organism: Mimoniades versicolor eupheme; assembly: GCA_018245635.1. Taxonomy (NCBI): domain Eukaryota; kingdom Metazoa; phylum Arthropoda; class Insecta; order Lepidoptera; family Hesperiidae; genus Mimoniades; species Mimoniades versicolor. Next base: position 2,931 of record DWDW01000443.1, on the reverse strand, counting down.
ATGCATTAATTGTAGCTTCTGATTGAACGTTTATAAATAGTTGCAAAGTTGTTTAAAAATTTATTTAAGTATTGTTTTAATCCAAATGACTAAAAAACGAAATAACGAACAAATGTCTGTATTTAATATAATCTTTATTACCTACGGTTAAGAGGTGGTAAGTAATCTAATTTTGCCTATCGTAGAACGTTTTACTGGGAAATTTACCGTGATCCTAATTCGCTATTCACCAGAGAAATTTAATTTATTACGTGACCAATGATACTATTTGTATTAAATTTAGAGCATCGTTGTAGGTATAATAAATAAGTATAGGTACCTACTATTGTTTTGTGTTTAGAGGACTAATCTCAAAGCTCGTAGATAATATTATTTTTATTATACAACCATGTCGCAACACAGCATCACTCCCATGGTTTTGTAGGGGCCGGCAGAACAGTGTAGTACCCCCACATGTCATCCGTTAAGAGCAACAAAAAAATATTCACATACTCAGTTGGACACTTTTTTACTTTGTCATTGTACTCATTGTCTCAGCTTGTCGGTGACATGATTTGTCATAATCGAATTTTGTCTCAATTATTCTTAAGTCGCAAAAAATTAACTAATCCTGACTGCCGATGTAGAGGTCGTAGTTTTGAATTCTGTGTCGGGTACTATTGTAACTAGAATTTCTAGTTAAAATTTCAAGTAGAGGCTCCAAGTCTGGATTTGTGATTTATGTTTTTAAAATTGCTTTACGTGAGTTGGAACGTGTTAGAAAATGATCGTCACCACGTAAACCGCAGCAATAATTTTGGCAATGCGAATTGATTGCGTTATTTATGAAAAGAAAGACGACCTAGCATCACACACTGTAGGTATATATGACATGTCTTCGGTGAACTCATGTTTTTTTTCGAATAGTCATGGATCACTAAACTTTTTGCATTTTATATGTACATCAATATTTTTAAAATAGAGTGTTTGTTTAATGTAAATTAGCACATGTTTTACTAAAAAATCGCCTAATGGTAAGCCAGATATGTAACCAGATAGCATGCTCACTTAAAAGTTCGCAATTCGCAATTTGCAAAATTCGCAATAAATAGACGCGGACAGTTAGTTCCACTCTTTCGTAACATACACAGACTATATCACAGTGCCTACAATATTTATGTCAGGGGTCGTCTCGTGACTAAATCCTCTTTGATTTGTAGCCTGAAAGCGCGGTGAACGTACAAATAAGTTCATACAAGTATGACTCCTGTTTCAGAATCCGTAGCAAATCCCTTCATACTGCGTTCAAATTTCGTGAGAAATAACCTAACCCATATACATCATTTTCTACATTATTTCCAATGCGATTTTTCGTGTTTCTGTAAACTTTCCCTATTTTACAACTGGTATGAAATTTTAACTTTTGTTTTAGCTTTAGGTATGTAAGTTTAGCGTTAAGAAAATAAATTTCTTCATGACAAATTAAAAAATTTTGTAGATGCTAAATAGGTTTTAGCAAAAGGAATTTTTGGAATTATTGTCCGGTGTGTAACATCGCCATTACCCACTGCAGCATATATTATGTCGAAGTCAACAACGACACGTAGTAATTAATATGTTCGTTCTCTAAGCATACAAGTCCTCACAGTGATGTGAAAAAAGTATTTTAGAACGTCTACGTCTACGAAAGTCGGTGTTATTTATTAAATAGCTTAGGTTAAATCCTTATAAGCTTTTTTATGCAATAGTTGTGTCGTTCAAATTCATCTTTTCTCCTTCTTTTCTTTTCTTGATAATTTGTTCTTCATCATCGTCAACCTGTTTTCTGCTGGATATTTTTGCTCAAAATTGGTACGTTGGGCGTGCCGGTTGGTGATTTCCGAGCACGACTTCAGCATCGACGCAAAGTTACTTGTCTTATAGTTTTCTATCGGATATACTTTGTAGAGTCATCCCAAGAACTCCAAAATTCAAAACGTGAGCCTGTTACGACATAAAATAAAAAAACTTTTTTATTAACCCCCTACGCTGTTGCCCGTTAGCAGCCGGGGCATTTAGCCCCGTGTAAGTACGCTGCGCAAACTGCAATCAGCCAGATAGTTAGTTAAAAACGTGTATAAATAGACGTTCCCTCGGGCTCTGAGCTCTGAGAGAATAGCTTGTGCGTTAGGGTTATATGAATAATCATACAGCAAATTGCAACAACAACAACAACTGCCTACCTCTTTGGGGATTACAGGCATGATGTTACATTCATCATGCAGCAAATTACCATTAAAATGTTGATTCCGCCTAGAATCTCGGTGAGTAAAGCAATGATATAAAAAACTACAGTAGGTATATACAGTAAGTATATTGGACATTAAAATACATAGTCCTTTTTGAAATTTAAATATATGTACTAAAATACAAATATCTATGATGTAAAGTATTTTTTATCTTGAATTTTCTATGGCATCAAAGTAAGTTTGCTCAGATTACCGCAATACATGAAAGAAGCTGCACAAAGTTGAGATTATGTTTAGTACAAGAAGCGAAGTTTCTGCGAGAACCATGTCGAGACGTGTAACTCGAATACCTTGTGATTTTATGAACTCTACACTACTGGATAAAAAATCCATAAATAACAATCACAAGTTCACAATTTTTGCCGATTCGTAATAGCTGAAATGATTACAACAGCGAATATTCACTTCCTACGCGAGCGTGCTACACCTAAGGCTGCATTTCGGTGACCTTCAGGTAGGATAGTAGTCAAACGCGGCTTGCTCTTGTTAAATAAACAGAATAAAGAAATGTTTATTAAGCGCAAAATGTGATCACACGACGTTAATGTTGTTTACTAGGCTGAGGTAGTATGAAGCATTTTCGTTATAGTTACATACATACATACATACATATCTTCACGCCAGGTCCCTTGCGGGGTAGGCAGAGAGCACAGAGTGCCAAATA
>DWDW01000442.1:0-14926 GCA_018245635.1 Mimoniades versicolor eupheme | reverse complement strand
GAATCGAACCCGGGACCTCCCGATCGGCAGTCGCACTCGCAACAAACACGACCAACGAGGCAGTCAAGTTTTTTTTTTTTTTTTAAGTCTTTACTAACGATCTAAATATGAATAGTTTTGTAACCTACCCACATATTTCGCATATTCTTTGGTAATTCGCAGCGAGTTTCGCCGGCTGTCGCTGCGAGGGTACAAACAAAGTTTTGTGACGTCACAATGTACCTTTTGCACGGTTTAGCGTTCCCCTGCTGCAACGCTCCAAACTTTCCTTGTTAGAGAGAATTCCGTCGCAGCTCGGTTTTTCAATGTGTGCCCGATTACTAGATTCAGTATACCAGACAGATTGATGGGTATATGGCGCATTTGGATGGTTTTCATTGATTTTCATTGAAGGTAATTCTAGAAGGTTGAACTGGATTGTGCTTCTAGATTGGATTTTTATGGTCTAGTTGTAGGGAAAATGCTTACAGAAAACTTGTTGTTCACATAAAAATTAACAAAACGCTTTTCTCACTAATGCTCGTTCACCAAAATTCATTCTACATTTGTTGTTGTCATGTACGTAGGTATATGTATGTATATGTATTTTTTACAGTGTATTGTATTCTTTATTCTCTTGCAGAAAATATTCGTTTTGAATATTATTAACAATTACATTGTAACATCACACCCGAAATCCTCGAACAGATGGGCACAGGGTAGTAGTTATATTAACATTAAAGTTAAGTTCACTCTTAATGTAAAAAAAACGTAACTTCACGCCTGTAATCCCCGAAGAAGTAGGCAGAGGAATGCAGAACACTCCCACGTTTCACAGTTTACGTTTACTCTTAATGTAATTTTCCTATATGATTTTACGTACTCCTTTAAACCATTACGGTGTATGTATTATACCACGGCAGTAGAAATAGAGATTGAACAAAAATGCGAAATCAACATTATTTGCTATCGTCACGAGTATTTTTTTTATTTTTGTCCTAATATTTTCCAAAGTATTAATGCTTTTCACATTGCAATTATTTCAATTTAAACACACATAATATGGCTCATATAACAATTTCATCATTTCACATCACAATATTAATAGATTGGGAAACTAAACTATTTATTGTTACAAATATATAAAATCAAATGTCTATTTTTGATTCCATATTTACCAAATAAGGCCTTTGTAGAATATTCTTTTAATTAGTGATAACATATAAAAGTTGCCTGCCTTTTGAGTCTCTCGTTCATCGTGTTTGTTGCAAGCGTGACTGCCAATCGAGCGGTCCTGGGCTCAAATCCCGGGTCGGCCACTATTGGCATTTTCTAACTTGGATTTTCTAGTATGAATCAGTGTCTGGATATGTGCCGGTGTATAGAAATAGGCTCATCACCTAACTAACATAAATGAAATGTGGGACTTCACTACACTGCTTTACCTACCTCTTCGAAGATTACAGGTGTGATGTCTCGTTGCGTGTATGAAAGTTTGTTTGTTAGCCATGCTATAACAATAAGACATAAAACAAATATATTACAAGAGTTTCTAAGATATCGTTACAAGTTTACAAACGTTCATTATAAAGTAACATAGCACAACATTCTTGAAAAATTAACAGTGTGTAGAATTACGTGAAATTAAAAATTTATTATTCAAACTGTAAAAGAGAATGCCTTAATTGGGTCTTCTACCCGTGCATGTGCAAATCTAATTATAATTTGCACCGCACAAAGGTGTTAGGTATTCGCTGTACTGCAAGCGAATAAAGACCTAACAAAAAATTAGTCGAACAAACAACTGTTTTTAAATGATCGGCTGTAATGCGCAACGAACCTAACATTAAAGTAAGAATATTAAGTATATAGTCATGGTTGTAAGACTACAGTCCTAATTAAGATTGGTCCGAAATACATGATATAGCAAGTAACCTAGCTGTCATAGAGTACCAATATATTTTATTTTCTGTTAAATTCTGTACAAACTTATCATTATTTAATGGCCTGCTAGTAGAGCACAATTCTATAAGCCCTTTCCAAAGGTACTAGTCAATTTCTTGTACGGTAATGCCGTAATACTCATAAGTTGTTCTTTTATCCTGACACAAATATGTTTTTATGATAATCCGTGTCTAGAACATATTTTTTCTTAATGTGACCTAACATTTAATATATTGAAAACTATCTCCATAACGCATCGATAGGCAATACATCATACGTTAAATAGAATTAGCGAAAATATATTATAATGTGTCTTCGAATAAAAGTTTCGTCTATCGAGATTTTGGTAAATTTTAAATATACTTAAAGTATGTTTAAACATTTAAATTACGTTTAAATATATTTAATTACATAGACTCTTTTTGTTCTGTATTATAGATAATGCATTCCAAATCAAAATCCGCCATAGCTTCTCGTAACAACGCTCGTGTTGCGACGTCTTGATTTGAAAGGCATATTAGCGTAATTTATTCTCGAAATTTAATACAGACGGACAGATGTTTGCGCTTGTTAGTATATAATCACCCCCAAAACACGGAGAATTGAGTTAGGGAAGCATGGGTGGGGTTTTAAACTTTGTGTTTCGTAAATGTATATAAATGAACTTGCGAGTCCGACGACGACGTCTACGTGATGTGAAAAATTATACATGCTGATTAAATTATGAAGTTGTCAAGGCTCCAGTTTTACTCGGCGCGCATTTCGCCTCTTTTCCAAGAAATTTTATTTTTAATTTCCACCAGAACTTTCAAAACTGGCGAGTGATCGAAAACATGAGAAATATTATTGTATGTTATATGTATCAGATTAGTCGACAATTTGATATATATGTTTACTTATCATATCAGATTTAAAACGGACGAAAGTTTTGCTTTTTGACGATCAAAGTATTGAAACAGAGAATTAACATAAAACAAAGAACTATCCACAAACTATTACACGCCTACGAAGAAAATATTAATCGTTACAGCGGTAATCTTACCGCAATAGACCTTTCATTGAACGTCCCTCTACTTACATGTTCAACTAACAAAGAAAACAGTTCCCTACGTACATTCACAACGGCGTCCCTCAATACTTATATGAACGGAACACGCACTACGTCCGTAATACTCATACAAGTGATGTGAGCTCGGGACTTTTTGCCGCAGCCTTTCCTCGGGCCATTTCAGACTCCTTGAATCCTCGACAGTGTGAGGGGTCCGTTGCAAATGGGAACATAGATACGTGTCCTATTGTCAAAGAGTTCATAGCGACAAGAATGGCACATATCATATTTCTGTCACATTTTTATAACGGGTACTTCTGAGCATGAATAATAGATATAAACGAAAAATATGATTGAAGGTGTTTTGAAAGTAGTTTCATTTATAAAGTCGATCCATAGAAAGCCGACCAAACATACGTTTCTGTACAACAAAAAGTACAAGCTAAGTCATGAACAGTATAATTTTGTAAGTTTACAACACTCTCCTCTTATCTATCAAATAATAAACCCATGTGCATATGTAGATACTTACTGTTTCTACATATAGATTATTCAATTTATAGTAAGCTGTATTTATTAGTACAGTCGCTAGTGGTAAGGGTGGAGCTTAACAAATGGACTATAAGGGAGCTCAGTGTTAGCGCTTTCAAACTGTACCACGGGTCTTGTATTAATGACAACGCATTAGATGCTAATGAGCTTTGTTTTTATTAATAGCAAGAGTTTTACCGCGTTTTAATTTTTTATTACCAGTTTTTGCACAGTTTGTTGTTTCGTCCATTTGTTGGTTTGCTTTTAGAATAATAATGCAATTTGTAACTCAGAACCCGCGGTGGAGAAACTCATGTATAAAAGAAGTTAACATCACGCCCGTAATCCCCGAAGCAGTAGGTAGAGGAATGTAGAACAGTCCGACGTTTCACCATTTACTTTTACGTACCACTATAGTGGTGAGCCTATTGCCATAAACCGGACTCATATCCAGACTCCGAGCCACTACTAGAAAATCTAATTTAGAAATATGTTGTAGTACCCGACACGGGAATCGAACCCAGGACCTTCCCAACGGCAGTCGCACTTGCAACCAACATGATCAACCAGGCAGACATACTCGGTAATATTGGTATAATTTCATTTAATGAACTATTTTGGAAACCAATATTTTCTATTTATATTATAGATATATAGATTATAAAAAATAATTTATCAAAATGAATTGATTAGTAATTGAAAGAGTCCATAGTAAAAGATTTCGCAGTAATCCAGTACTTAAAAAACATGATCTTTAATACTTTCGCACAATGTGAATCAATATTTATTACAAGACTTACAAGATAGTCATACAAAAACGTTTCATTTTTAATTTCGGTTGTATGTATAGGAAATAATGAATACAATACTAACTACAATCACATTAACAGAAATCTCCGAGTAAGACGGCAGTTTGAAATATCGCTTCAAAAACCGTTACTTCCGCTTTGAACATTGTTTGAGAACTTTTGACCTGCAACTTGCAGTCTACTTTCTTTTCTAAGGCCGTCTTATATCTTAGGTAGTTCTGAGGCTGTAAAAAAAGTAGATTAATTACCATATATTGTGGCTATTTCGAACTGGGGTACAATGAAAACAGTTAAACTTTCTCAGGAGAATCTCACTTTAACAACAGAAGGCGAATAAGTCGGCATTATTAAAACCAAAAAATGTGTTTATCTTAAACAATTACTTAATTAATTTATATGTAAAACAATCTTTAACCCCAACAGTCAATAGCTGTTGAGGGTCCACGACTAATTTTACTTAAATGAGTGCTAAGTGTGTATATACTCGTACCTTTTCTCTGACGTTTTGGTCACGGTATACGGCAACTGCATTTATGAGGTGAGAAAACCAATAAACGCAAAAATTTATATCTTTATTAAGTACTATGACATTATTGTATACACTCATGACTTAATGAAATCAAAATGTGGCTTACGACAATAATTGGTTATCGAAAAATTATTTATTTACATTCAGAATCGATTAGTTTTACGAGTTCACTATGAAAATTTTGTCCGGCTAAAATTAAAGTACTTTTAACATGAAACATTGTAAAATTCGTAAAATATTTACCAAAATTCAACAAATAACGATACGAACTTTCCAAAACTACTTTTATTTATTTCCTGTACTCCGTATTGTGAGCGCCGGAGTGATTTAAAAGTTAGCTGGAACGCGCCAGACAAAGAGTCGTAGAGGACACCGTAAAAGACAACTAGGAATAAACTTTCAACAAAATGTACTCACCTAACTACATGTCATACGATACACTGGCAGCTATATTAAGAAAGTAAATACTTATTGTTCTCGAAACTTGTTACGAGTAGTTGACAGTGAGTGAAACATCCAAACTTATTTTATGCTTTCCAATCCCCCAGTTAATTTCAGTTTGTTTGACTTATATTCTTGTACTGCGTTCTGTATCATTATTATCAACCTTTTTATTATTCCATTGTTGTATACGGGACTACTCTCAAAATGAAAATAATTAAGGGCATTACTTCCATCCTAAGCGCTAGTTTGTGGACTGCTCCCACCTCATAAACTGTTATAAACGATTGTAAAAATTTTAAATTTACTCACGCTGTTTTTCATCAGTATCACAGCAAATGATATTTTGCCTATAATATGAACATAATTTTGGTGATAAAAAGAGGTGGGCGGCAGATTTAAGTTTGTGAACTTTTGGCTGGAGCCAGTCTTGAAAAATTGGAGCCAGTCCTTCTTTTTATTACTTGACAGCCAAATTACTTCTAGGAAAATAGCCGTTACCAGAAGTAAAAAAGTTAGATATGGAACTTTATGTGTCTCGATGTTAGGCTTTTGGTCTTCGAGATCTTTTGATTTGTACCATTAATATACGCAGTAGAGGAAAAACTTGCACCTCCTCACTTTGTTGTCGAAAGCAGTAATTTTAATCTGCTTTGAAGTAAGTTTCAACTTTTTTGGGAGAGAGCACCTGTTTCGATGTATTTTCTACTTGCTCGTGGCTCTAATAATACGACGAGGAGAAAAGTTTGGACCTGGCATCCTTTGTTAACTTTTCCATTCGCGCGCTCATTTGAAACTAGCCTGGTGTCGTTTTCTAGTTACCCATTTCAGACTTTCATGGTAGTCTGTAGGGTTCTTATTTCGTTTAATAGTCAAAATTTGAATTCTACATTGAATTTCACAATTAGTACAATGAGCCAGATGCATGAAGAAAATCTTATTGTTCATTAATTTAGTACAAAGGGAATCCCTTCGACATTATTCTAGTGAACCAGTGGTCCAGTTTTATTTATAATTTAATAATGTTTTCGAAATACTTAATTCGAATTTGATGTCATTTCTTGAGATATAATTTTCTTATTAATGTATAAAGTTACTGTCTATAATGTTGATACAATGCAATATAAAACAAAAATCGAAATAGTATCAAAGTGATCGACCTTCTTACTAATGAACTTTAAAGTTTATTGAATATTTATAATAATATAATATTTGTCTGTCTCGTTGATCATATTCAAAGCGACATGGTCAGTTCATAACCGCGACTGCCTATCGGGAAGTCCTGGGTTCAAATCCCGGGTCAGACACTACTGGATTTATTTAACTCAGATTTTCTAATAGTGGCTCGGAGTATATAATGTATGTGTGCCCGATGTATAGCAACAGACCCATCACCTATACCTTAGTTCGAGGATTTTTATAATAATACAAACCGAATCCTAGGAATTTTCTCTTGACAAACATGCTCGACCACACCCACACAAACAACGTTCATTCTGGACTATGACTATGTTTGGTCGCCTAGGTGTTGCTTAATTTCAAATATGCAATAGGTTGTGATGTCACAAACATGAATACTTTTAGAAGGCTTACAGTCAAGCACAACTAGTAACTATTTTACATATTTTAGATAAATGCTTAATCTCTTTATATAACATAAAATAGCCTCGTTGGTCGTGTTGGTTGCAAGTGCGACTGCCGCTCGGGAGGTCCCGGGTTCGATTCCCGGGTCGAACACTATAAAAATTTTCTAATTTAGATTTTCTAGTAGTGGTTCGGAGTCTGGATATGTGCCCGATGCATGGTAATGGGCTCACCACCTATTCCATAGTGGAACGTAAACGAAACCGGTGAAACGTGGGAGTGTTCTTCATTCCTCTACCTACCTCTTCGGGGATTACAGGCGTGAAGTTACGTTTTTATAACATAAAATATATTTCTTGAACTAATTCATTTGGAATGAACTGAATTAGGTTAAAGTGTGAAGTATATACACACAAAGACAAAAGACTCCCCGACTTAGTTCTTAGCAGTTGCGATCAATAAAATTTAATCACAATATCTTTCGACTGAGGCAACCTCTAACATCTGTCGGCACGCAAGCGTTATCGCTTCTGATACTAAATATGTAAAACTGTTTATTTCAAGATGTAAATAGCACCTTAAGAAAGCCATTAAACAGGTCATGCTCGGAGGCACGCCTTACTGCAACTGTCTCAACTAAGGCAATCAATTTCGAACAGGAAGTTCTTCTATCCGCTGGTCGCAGGTGCATGGTTCACTCAGAGAACTTCATTTGCTTGGATCCAATTAAACTATCCTAGTGTGTGGCCGCAACAAACAAAGTTTGTACGAGTCATTCATTTTAACCATATCAACGACAACTTAACATTGCACTTGTGATCCCCAAAGAGTTAGACAGAGAGAGAGTTGGACAGAGTGACTGTACAAAAATATCTCGAAGTTGGACCAGAGGACGTAAATAGAATCTAAATTCAATTTTCAGAAATATTATTGCAATCGACGATAGCGAATCGATTGTCAGACTATTAAATTTGAAGAGATTTACAATGTTACCAAATACATAATTATATAAATTTAATCATGTTTATGTCAACTTCAACCTTTCGATTGATAAAATCGATCAAATCGATCGAACAAAAAAAGTAAAGTAAGAGAAATCTTTCCAACATACATTTTAATCTCGGAACATTTTCAGTGTCATTACGAGTAATACGTTCTGAATTATTTGATTCCATCAAATAAATGACTGTGTTCATCCATTTTACGATTTTTGTTTCAGTATCTGTGGAATAAAAGATAGGAAAAGTAATGACATAGACAGCTTGAATAAATAACAAAACAATGAAATTTCCCGAACAATACAATCAAAATGGAAATCAAAATTCTTCAATTTACTCTCCGCCAGCGCACTAATAACAAAGATTATTTACGGGAAATTTATGAACCGAAAGGGGTTATCTATGGATGGGGGGGTTGGATTTATATATCCGCACCCGTGCCTGTGGGCAGGACTCGATATCCGACACCAGATAAATACTTATAAATCTTGAATTCCTGATGGTATATGGACTTCTGCCAGGGACCGGACCCTAAAAGTCGTGACTTAATTAAGATGAAATTTTAGATGATAAACAATGGTGAAAATGAAATTGCGCTTAGAGTTATATTAATTTATGGTTTAACAAATTATTCAATCATACGCTCAAATGAAGTCGAACATTAATTGTTTTACCAAATATTCAGTTCGGTAGTATCCCTTTCATAGAAAGTCAGCTTCTCAGAATTATCCGCACCATGGCAAGTATGCCCACTTGCTTGTCGACAAAACTTGTCGCACCTTAAATATAATACAATATTCGAATATTTGTCATAAAAATTGTGCAACTATTTTCTGAAACAAATATTGTATTTATCAACAAATAAAACATTTCAGAAAAAATGCTGCTGTTTCCAAAATATTTAAAGCCATACAGTGAAAATAAGCCTATAGATACAAAACATAATTAAGTTGATAATGTAAAATGATTTAGATCGATACCTGTTATTAAATGATCATAAACACGTTATTAAAACCGTAGGTAAACGTAATTGATGAAACGTCCGAGTGTACAACACTCCTCTGCCTACCTCTGCTGGGATTACAGGCCTGATCTTGCGTTTAATTTAAAATGATTTGTTTCCTATTTCGGCACTAGAAATAATCGGTAACTCTATAAAATATACATGAGTTAAACGGATATATTATAATCGTTTGTATAAATACTTACGAAACATTCAACACTAAAATAAGTGGCACTGTTTGGGTTAGTTCTAACAGTCACAGTCATCAGCCTATTCCCGCCCAATGCTGGATATTGGCCTCTTTAACAGCACACCACTGAGCTCCATCTTCAGCTCATTGTCCAACTGCTGCCAGCCACTTTGCATATATTGTCACTTCACCTAGCTGGAGGCTGTCCTAAGACACGTTTGCGAAATTCCTGTTAGTATTAGTTGTTAATAAACCTATTCATCTTATACATACAGTATATGAGAGTTCGTGCTAATAATGAGCCAATAGGGCGAAGGGTGGGAGTGCGTATATGAAGCCTAATGAATTTATGCGTGTCATTGGACAAAGCGACATCACATAACATCTGAATAATAATAATTATCTCATTTTCTTTGTCAAAGCACAAATCCAATTTGGCAAATGTACGTTGTCCGGTATTCTTTCATCAAATTAGGCTGTTTTAATTTGATAAAGGAATGGCTTTGAGTAGGCAGCAAGGAAATGGGTTTGATATAAGTGTGGTTGGCATCTGTGGTACTTACATTACGTTATTTTCGGTAAACGTCAGGATGGGTCAAATTACAATGAATGATTGTGAGGTTCTTCTATCAACAGATTCACTTATGATTTTGGATATTTTTAATTTCACCGAATACTAAACTAATAGAATTTTCAATGCACTGATTAAAAGTAACATCACGCCTGTAATCCCCGAAGAGGTAGGCAGAGCAATGTAGAACACTCCCACGTTTCACCAGTTACTTTTAAGTCGCACTATGGAATAGGTGATGAGCCTATTGCCATATACCGCGCACATATCCAGACTCCGAGCCACTAGAAAATCTAAATTAGAAAATTTAGTAGTGCCCGACCCGGGAATCCATCCCAGGACCTCCCGTTCCGCAGTCGCACTCGCAACCAACACGACCAACGAGGCAGTCAAAATTAATTGAATCAATATATATTTTTATACCGTAAGGCTCCATTACGGTACAGTTCCGACACACATATCTTAGAAGTTAAGCGGTATAATACATATTAAACGTATTATTTATAAATGAATGATTGGTCTACTGGGAAAAAGTTAAGGTTATATATATTATAATACTTATTGATTTAGTAGAAGTTGATATATGTTTGTAGAAAGTTTGATTATACCGAATCTGGTTAATTCAATCATGGGCTTATTGATGCATTTAGGGAATGCGAGACCAGACATCTATGGATATAATCTCAGTACGAATTATGGTTTTTAGACAAAGTTGAATTACTTAAAATGTACACTGTGAGGAAGGTAACAATTTATATTCGAATATAGAAATTTCATTTTGAGTGTGGCTGTAATTTCTAGAAATTTAAAACTATTTCAGTTTCGAGTGTTGTTCTAACAGTATATTCATAGGTAGATACTTCATTCAGAAGCTTTTTAAAGTATGATGATATATGAGTAACTAAGCATAATTCGTTGTAGAAATATCGAGATTATTAATTAAAAAAAGTAACTTCACGCCTGTAATCCCCGAAGAGGTAGGCAGAGGAATGTAGAATGTTCCCACGTTTCACCAGTTACTTTTAAGTCCCACGATGGAATAGGTGGTGAGCCTATTGCCATATGCCGGGCACTCATCCAGACACCGAGCCACTACTAGAAAATATAATTAAGAAAATTTTGTAGTGCCCGACCCGGGAATCGAACCCGGGACCTCCCGTTCGGCAGTCGCACTCGCAACCAACACGACCAACGAGGCATTTATATCAGGCAGTCATGCAGTTATTAATTTAAAGATATTTATTTTAAGATTACAACGTTGGTATATTCCAAGCGCAGATGCAGATCGAGAAGTTCTGAGTCATATTCTCGGGTCAGGTACAATTTATACTTTATAATTCAAATATTTTAAGTAGCAATTCGAAATCTACATTTGTACCCGGTGTATCGCATTAGAATCATCACCTGTTTCATGATGGGGCGTAAACGTAACTGGTGAAACGTGGCACTGTATTATGTTCTTAGGGCTACCTCTTCGAGTAATCATATCCAATAATGAAATTTGTATATTACAAAGCTTATTCATTTATTGGAAATTGTAGACATTTCTATGGAACTAAATATTTATCAGACTCTCTTTAATAATGTAGTGGCTCTGTTAAAATGATTCATGTTGGTCGAAATTGGTTTGGGGCTTGCTTTATGATATCCATTTATAAAAGAACATTTTTATTAAATTTAAGACGACATAAATCGAAAACTATGGGCTATAAGAAAAATTCGAATTATTAAGACAATAAAATATATAATGTTGCAATCTCTTTCATACGTGTCACGTGTATAGATATAGCTGTTAGCTGTTATTTAGAAGGAAGCTCACACACGACAATTAGTTTGGTTTGGCATTTATTTGTATAAATGTTAACAGAAGAGCTATGTGCTTCTTACTAAATCAGTTTATTATAATCCCTTTGCCAATAAGTGACTTCAAATTATGCAACATCTAATTATTCCATTCAAAGGAATTTTATTGCTCATCTCAATGTATTTTTATATTTAACTGTTAATTGAATTCCACTTGTATCTTCAATCGTAATTCAGTTTGCCCACGATCCATCATTTCAGATGATATTTGGTTTTTACAGATTCCAAAACCGATTGGCCGTGCGTTTGAACAAATGGGTTCTTAATTCCCTAGAGTTGTATAGATATCCGATTTGTTCTTATTTTAGCTGTTGCCCGCGGCTTCGAATGAGTTGAACGGGTCTCAGAAAACATCATCATCATCATCATTAGTCTATTGTAGTCCATTGTAGTCTATTGTAGTTCACTGCTGGTCATAAGCCTTTCCTGAGGGGTTATGCCTATTATCCGCAAAACATATATCTGCAAAATAATAGCCCTCCCATAATCCCAAAACATGTATCAGCGTTCAACTGCGAGAAGCGTATCTGATATCTACTCCACTAACTTTACAAATAAAGTTTAAAAAACCTGTTTCGGTTTAGGTGGAATAATTAGCTATTAATATGCTTATAAAAGTCGTTACAATTAAAGCAATTAATTTAAACCAATTTAAAATGGATATATTATTTTATACTTATTAGATGTAGGAGTACCGAGTGTAGATGTGTCTTACTCCAATGCAGTAATGTACGTATAGAAACACAAATATATATACACATATAGATAGCAGTTATATTAAAAATAGAAGACATATAATACACCTCAGAGTAATATTTACATGATGTTAGCCTAGTTTTATTTAATCTTGCAAGCAGACAGTTTAATAGCTAACGGAGAAGTACTTTATATGAATTCCTTTCAGAATATTATTTTCTCTGAACTTTTATAGGATAGTAATCTAGACATGACAACGTGTAACATTCTGTAGTGTAGACGATTATGTCATCAGGTCTCTTACAGGGGGGGGGGAGGGGGTACAAAGAGGGCACTGAGTGCCAAATATCTGTATTATTGATATTACAATTAATTATGACTTCCTACAATGGGATCGGGATATACCTAGATAACAGTAGATTTGTCTTTCTCCACGTGATTAGGGGTACGAAAGGTAATAAATTTGATAGATCAGTATTATGTCAATCGAAACATAGACATTGAAATTATCATATACGATACATATTTAAAAGTATGTAATAAGACCATTTTATAATTTTTCTTTTCATTTGTTTACTTTATTGCGCCTTTCTATCAGAGGTTGCGGATCGTAGGCAGAAACCAGATGCCTTAAACTGAGGACAGGTTGCGATGGCGTTCTTTGGGGGAGAACTATCTCCAGCAGTGGACACAAGATAGGCTGAGGATGATTATTTTATTACTAATTTCAGAATATTATATACGAGTGTCTTGAAAGCACTTACCTAACAAACATCTGTGGATGGTCACGAACAGAATAGAACTGACGGTGATCATTTACGGGGCTCGCGCATAATCCCTTTCAACTGTAATTTGTTCCTCATGGATACACAACACGATTATCCCTTTCGGTCGTTTAACGTGTAATGCACAGCGATGGCCGCTCCTATCAATAAAAAGCCCGTAAAATAAAACAGAAATGTAATAGAGTCGTTTGTCACTCATATATATGCAAATTTGGTTTTTATGCCGAATTTTAACCGTGACGCGATTTGCCGTGTACGAACGCATCGGCTCGTTTCGTTTTGTTTGTTTCGTTTTATGACTTCGTAATAATGTTTGTTTATTTACTCTGCTGAAGAATACACTCGACCTTTTAAAAATGTGCTCGATTTTTAAGGGTCCATTTTTATGCTAATATAATGACCTGACATGGACACAAACTTCTCAGCGGAGCCCTATGTCCGTGTAGACTGGTGAAGGTGATGATGATTGAATAGACATCTACGTATATATCTAACATCGTGCTGATAAATTTTATCATTTTGATTGTTATGTAAGTAACGTATTTATCGTGATCACACTGTTGGAAACCTCGAGTGAATTACTTAATGTAGGACACTAAATTCTTATGAGGTACAGTTCTGTGAACTATAACAATTGTTAGATAAAATAACTGGCACGCACGCACGGCATATTCGTAGACAGTAACTTTAATTGCAACGAATCATTTCAAAATATTCCAAGCTACGTAACATAAGTACTGAAGTATATACCTATGTTTTATTATGAGGGCACAAAGCCGTGAGATATCTTGCAGAAGAGTTAGCTGAGCGGTTCGGAGTTTTTTCTTTTCACTTCGGGCGTCGATGGTCTAAACCTTATTCAAGATTAAAAATTTCAGACTTTATAATTTTATAAGTGTTTTAATAATTTTTTTTACATGTAATGGTGAAGGAAAACATCGCGAGGAAACTTGTACACCTTAAAAGACTTTATACGTTTCTCTTATAATGTGTAAAGGTCTGCCAATCCGGTATTGGCCAGGGTGGCAGAATATAGCTTTAACCCTTATCAATCTGAGAGGAGATTCATGTTTTATAGTGGAATGATAAAATAGTTGACCAGCACTTAGAACGTTTTGCTGCTGGGTTTCAAGAGACTACTGTCAGACCTAGGGAACCAAACGTGAGTAGTCGTCACTCTATCGGCGTGGTACCAGGTGAGGTGGCTGTTGGGATGAGGCGTCGATGCACATAATCGTTGGCAATTAGTACATCCTTCAAAAGGTGGTGTTTGTTGGGGTTAAACGAATGTATTGTACGATTGTATAGCGGTGTTCTCACTCGCCGTGGGTCCTTGTCAAGATCTGGCGGCCGAGGTCTTAGCGTCTGTGTACTAGTGGGTGTTAGAGTTCTAGCTAATTTGGGAATACCCTTTGTAAAGTGATAAACATTAATAGGAACAAGGGTAAGTAAGTGTTAGTCCAATGGGCGTTGCGGTAGATTCAGTTTACGACCGTCATTGTAATAGCTTAGGATATCTGCTTTA
Organism: Mimoniades versicolor eupheme; assembly: GCA_018245635.1. NCBI lineage: Eukaryota > Metazoa > Arthropoda > Insecta > Lepidoptera > Hesperiidae > Mimoniades > Mimoniades versicolor. The sequence goes on along the minus strand of DWDW01000442.1, from coordinate 430 downwards.
TTTGGCGTAAAAAAATATATTAATGTTAAAATCGACTAATCTAATTCCCATACTTTCTACTGTAATGCATTTTTTATTATATTTTAGATATATTTATTCCTATAACATTTGGTGTTAGTGTTGGTTAGTGGAAAGAGGTCTTGAGTTCAAGGCCCGGATTGGGCACTGTTAAATTTTTCTGACTAATTTTCTAGTAAAGTAAAAGTAACTTTACGCCTGTAATCCCCGAAGAGGTAGGCAGAAGAATGTAGAACATTCCCACGTTTCACTAGTTACTTTTAAATCCCACGATGGAATAGGTGGTGAGCCTATTGCCATGTATCGAGCACATATCCAGACTTCGAACCACTACTAGAAAATCTAAATTCGAAAATTTAGTAGTGCCCGACCCGGGAATCGAACCCAGGACCTCCCGTTCGGCAGTCGCACT
>DWDW01000441.1:0-14933 GCA_018245635.1 Mimoniades versicolor eupheme | reverse complement strand
CTGGGAGATTTTAATTTGCGTTTAATTTTACTTTACCTTCAAACGGACTATTTTATCGTCAAGTAAAGTCAGATAAAAAATTCGTAGACACAATTATACATAATAATAACGGTGCTACATTTACTTTGATCTATTCATTTAATCAAAATAAAATGAAACATCCAGTTGATATAATCAAATGATATTTCATTTTTTATAAATGCTTTCATTACGTACAACGCTTATAAAATGCCACTTTGCGAAGAAGAAGTGTAATTGGCCCTTTAAATGAAACACCTAATCAGATTGATAGTGACATTGAACATTTTTTCTAAAAATGTGCCAACTGCGGTACTTCATTAAACGACAGTGATGACCCATAAAGCATAATGTGTTAAAAATCTACCCTTGAATATATTTTTTATAATTTTTCGGACTCAACGCGTCATAGATATATAATATATTTAGGTCAGGCCTCCTGTCGTCGGTAGCGCACACAGTGTTGACATATGTATGTGGATCAAGTAGGCTTTCTGAGACTGAAACTGACAAGAGTTTTACATTCGCTAATTATCTTAACTTGCACCCTCCCCACTTACTTTTTCCTAAAAATTTTTAATGTACAAATACAGTTTATTATGAATTAAAGTATATTATACGCTTAATACAAACATTGTGTTGTATTTTATATACCTAATATATAAATATATAGACAAATCACGTAAAGTATAAAAAGATAAAGATATTTCGCACTCGTTGATTCCTTTCTACCTTCTGAGAGCCCTGGGGTGACTATATAATCATAGTGAAAATAGTATCGGCAAGAGTGATGTTGAATTTTCGCTTACACTGAAGTCGGAAGAATGTCAGAATATATTGAATGTTTGCTATTTTAAAGCCTCTATTGGCACACGGCAGAAGCTGACTGACACTTGCAGAGTGAAAAATAATGAAATATGCCTGTGATTGTCATATTTTATTGCATATATATGTATTTTGTAATATATTTACATTTACATCTTTTCTGTAATTGCAGCTTAATCGCAACACTGGTATGTGATGTCGTTTAAGCTTTTCTAAATCTGTTAAGAATTTCTTTGTCTGCTAAGAATGTTTGGATTTTGTTATATTTTACGTATTACTAACCATTACTCTAGTACATAAAGCAAATACAGTATTTCTATGGCGATGTTTCGTCTGACTTTACAAATATCAATATTTAAGTCAGTTAACATTTTTAGCATCATACTAGCCTACAGAATTCCTCATGGTTCTGGCCGTAAGTTTTTGCCATAAAGAAATATATATTTTTAAATCAGACTAGCTGCTTTGGATATTAGCACCAAATTTCGGCCAACAATACAGTTCAGGTGAAAATAACATGATGCTACAAGTAAACAGGCAGTCTTTTATCATTATTTCGAGTCTCATACAGTAACTATAGAACCTTATTACATAATAAAACATTATTTAAATAAATCAAAAGGTTAGAACCGAGGTACCTCTTTCTGGTCTTTGTGTATATCTCGTTTTAGATTTTAAATCCAGAAAAAGGGTACCGTCAGCCGCTAGAAGTGATTTGATTTCTAACAAGGTGGACCGGTTGTATTATGTTCTGCTATATCTCGAGCCAAAGTAATTATATGAGGAAATTACTTATTGCACATTACACATTACTAAAAAAGTTGCCAGAAACATTGTCCTCCATTTTTATTCTGTCGGTACCTACACTGGATTCCGAATATATTACGGCATCAACAATTGAATTTTATTTTCATCTATATGTAATTTGCTCTATATGCGTTATATATAAAATATAATAAAGCTGAAATTATAAAAAATACATTATCTATGCTCAAGTACCTACTCTATAAGATTTATCTAGTTGGCAATAGCGCCCCCTTGTGAAGAGGAAGTAATGTTCACAGGTGTATTCGTTGTATAAAATTAATACTAAACCCTTTTTACGGACAAGCCGTCAAAAGTAAAATGGAAATTGTTCCGGGCTTTATACGCTACTCCTTTGTAAGCGTTCACATTTCAGTTTTGGGGACGTGTCACTGTACAATAGGGGACGCAACTGGGTAAAACTGCACGGTCAGTGCAACGCGTCTCCTGTCAAAACCATCGGCGCGAGGGAAAATACGTTCCATGGGTCGAAACGCCAACGTTCATCTTTGGCAAAGTGTACACGCTGCTTTTACTACTCGTAGCAACCATTTTGTGCTGTAAGTTTTTAATTTGTGTTATGTTGGTGAAAATTACGACCAATGAATACTGACTGATAAATAGTTTTTGAAAGCGAAAATCATTAATTACGTAAACATATATGTATATTTGCAAAATAACAAATGCATCTATGTTACCGTAGATCGATGTCTGCTATTATTCTTTAAATCCAGTCCATGTAGACGTGCCTCTTGCACTCACGTATTGAAATGGAACGTGAGCTGACGCTTTTTCGCTGATTAAAAGTAAAGTAAAACGTAAAAAAGACTGTTGCATTCAATTTTCAAACCTATCACACTTTTGTTCTCTCTGTCAGCCTGGGTATTGGTTGTATTGGCAGAATACTGGTATTTCCGAATTGGTTTTGACATTGACATTATCTTTATTGCTATTTATATTATTAAATTAATATACCTGATTATGAATAACATAATTCATCCTAACATCATGCCTGTAATCCCCGAAGAGGCATGGAGAGGAGTGTAGGACGCTCCCACGTTTCACCAGTTATTGGTGAACAAACAACAATAACATAATTGTTTTGTATAAATCAAATTTGACTAGGCATTGTTGACGTCGCCGCTTCGAAAACGATGTTCCAAGAGAAATAAACCAAGTGTTTCTACATTACATAACTGTAATGATTCCTAATAGGTTCTTCGCACTTCTGAAGTTAGGTCTGTATTTCTTGGTTTAATAATAAAACCGACAATCGCATAAATGTGTCGAGATATGTTTTTTATAAAAAAAATTTTGCAGTTCCAAAACAATCCTGGCAGTGCCTCGTAATGTTAGTAGTTCGAAAATATTGGATACGTACACCGAGACAGAATGTAAATTGAGCATGAGGTATATTTTATCAAAACATATCGTCATATATGCACATAGGTAAAAAGCTTTTCCGAATGACTGACATGTGTATAAACGCCAAACATTACGATCAGCGGAAAGCAATGATGGCAAAACTATTAACAAAAATAAATTAAAATCGACGAGGAAAAGTAAAAATTTCGGCAGTATTGACTTTCAACAGGTGAACACATTTAACTTTTAAAATCATGCAATATGACAGCCAATTTTTTAGTTCTTCGAATATTTGACGAATTTTGGTTGTTGAATATACAAAACAGAAAAATATATAAATATATGATAATTTGTTTTTATGTAGGTCGCTAGCGGTCTGGTTACCTTACCACGGGGTGTCTTCTTAGGTGGCCGTGTGTGATTTTCGAACATATTTTTAATTATGTATTTATTACCATTACAGCTTATAGTTTCTCATTATTTTGACACTAGTAGCTATATATGAAAAGGTATTAGCCGTGATTGCAGCCAGTTCATGCAGCATTCAGCAGGAATTATTGTAAACGTAACATCACGCCTGTAGAAGAGGTAGGCAGAGGAATGTAGCACATTCCCACGTCGTACCAGTTACGTTTTACGTCCCAAATGGAATATGTGATGAGCCTAGGAATTTTTGTAATCTAGGTCATATCTATCTTTAGACATCATTTAATTTCCCACGACACAGGTAGCTCGTTTTCATGAACGAGTTTTCTCATATCATTCAAGTCTGCCGTGTGATGGCCGTCAATCACCTATAATGATCATATCACACAGAGAAAACTGTTTACGAATTATTTTACCTACACTTAGCGGTACTCAAATTCAATCTTTGAAATTGAAAGCTTCAAGAATCTGATCTGATATCTGTAGGTGCAATCTGTAAAATGCAAAACATTGAATTTGGATTTATGTATGTATGAATGTATATTTTGTATATATCGTGCATTCTGCAAATTCGAAATAAAACAAAGCAATAGTATAACAAAGGGCTCGTACTGTATTCAAACTAAAGGTCATTCGGATGGACGCATGAGCTGTGTATTGGAAAAATGCCCTATTCAATTGTTGAAAATCGGACAGAAATCTTTTTTACAGACTGGCGCTGCAGTGTCGTAGTTGTTTATCAAAATAACAGTTTTGTAATCCGATTAAATCTACCAAGTGTCACCACCTGAGTGTTTTTTAAAGACGTCACAGACAGACGATCTTCTTTTCGAGTGTATTGAAACTTTCATGTTATGCTTTTGCAGTGCACAAAATTCTACCGGATTTACGTACTTTGGCAACATCACGGACCTTTGGTGCTACATACCGATGCGCAGTAATGTCGGAACAGTCCAAGATGGACATATTAAATGTTGTGACGTGTACGAAATCAACAGAGCGTAATAGTAATTGTAATTACGTTACGTACAAGTTACGGTAGGTCATTGTGAGATGCGTCACGTGTGCAATTATGCGGGCTATAAATATAAATACTATTGTAGCCGTGTAAATTACACGGTGTGAGTTCAGCGTCAGTTCATTAAATGAATAAGAAAACTTGATATATATACTTATGTGGATGGCACTGCTACAAATAGACGCGACAGACAATCTTTCGGCGCACATAAAGTATTGACAAATATTGCATGGTTACACCTCTATTACTTCCGAATTTTTATAACAGAAACTGTATTTTCCTTTCATTTATTTATATATGATTTTACATTTTATACTATATAACGTAACTGGTGAAACGTGGCAGTGTTCTACATTCCTCTAGGCAGAGGCCTACCTCTAAGAGGGCCTACCTCTAAGAGGTAGACCCTCTTCGGGGATTACAGGCGTGATGTTACTTTTATTATTATACGATATAAAGATAGAGGGTATATTCTCGTGAAGTACTACCATGGTAAAAAGTATTGGACTTTCTTTTAAAACAAAGCGGCAATACGTTTTTTATGGTAAAATCATTTTTTATACCTTAGTTCTCACAGGAATCTGTAATAATATTATAGAGTAAATTCAGGCACCTCAGAATAAATAGAAAGATGAAAGATTGTAAACGTAGTCTAAATGGAACAAGGGCAAATATAAATAGCTCAGTTTTGTACGCAAAAAGGTACATACGAGAATTGGGTATTATGAATTTAAAATCGCGCGCGTACAATTAGTGCATGATGAGTACCAACAAATTGTCCTCCATAGTTTTTTATTTTATTTGTCGTCCAATAGTTCGTTGTCGAGTAACAACTTATCCCGGCATTTACTTGCTTTGCTTAGTGTCAATATTTTACATGTCGCAGTCATTTTGTGTACACATATACATACATAATAATATAAATAATTCAATGTATGTTATATGATATTTAGAAATATTGTACTGCTAGTTTATTTATCTAGGAAGATACTGAAGTAGAATATGGTTGGTTATTACGGGAAAATTTTAGTATTTACTCATATTTATAATTTAAGTATTTACTTCTCATGAAAACAAAGCGGGGTTATTACTATTTTTTTATATTATATAGGTATTGGCGTATACAACCATAATCTACGATAGAACAAATGTGTATCGAATGAATTGGCAATATTAATAATTAAAAAAACCATGTTGGTCACATTCATTATTTTATAACTAAAATTTATGATTGAGAGCTTCAACTTTAATAAAGATTTATTTATATCTTCAATATTAGCATTTTACCAAACTCTTCTACAAGTGACATTGAAATCGTAATTGAAACTCCGTTAGCATTTTATCCCTAATACAAACATTTTAGACGCGTTTATTTTAGAGAACATTATTCAATTCAGGAGCACAGTAGGAGTAGATAAGTTATGAAATTATGGAGAAATACGAATTTATTTAATTGAATAAACATATAACGAAAATCTAATAATAATTCTATATTAATAGTTTTCTATTTGGTGTGAGTAATTGGTATTATTAAAGTATTTATAAAATATATCAAAATCACGTGAAAATACATATATTTTAAAATGCGTAATACTAAATACACCACTTCGCGTTCCCGTGCATCATTTATATCTTCGTCGTTTATTATTATTCTAGACGCGTTATTTATGTAACTGTTACAAATTACAAAAATTCCATGACGTAATCAAAACCCGAAAGATGTCATATTTTTAAAAATATCTCGGTGGTGTATTTCAGAAATGGCTTGATTGACCTGTTGTACCGCGGACGGTGTGCGCATGAATATTAATTCTCTATTTTAAACAAATAAATGGCAGCAAAATGAATTATATAGCTCGTAAACGTTAGTTTATTGAATGTTTTTTGTTGGTAAAAGTTCAGTTTTGCGCATGTTCCTTTTTGCACCTCAGATTTTGAACTATGAACCCGGGTTTATGTGTGTAGACCTCATCAGTTAATATTAACTACAAAATAACTATGGATCGATATTATTATTAACCAGTATTATGCGTACAGAAGGGAGTCACTTATTTATCTATGTATTTACGTGTTGATTATAAATGCATACGTACACCAATTTTCAAATAGTGAGCGTAGCAAATACCTAGGTACTTTCTAAACTTCTAATTTAATTTTACAAATATCTAGGTACTTTCTAAACTTCTAATTTAATTTTACAAATACCTAGGTACTTTCTAAACTTCTAATTTAATTTTACAAATACCTAGGTACTTTCTAAACTTCTAATTTAGTTTTATTAGCCTAATGTAGTAGCTGAACAGAAAGACCGCAGCTTACTTATGAAAATGTATTTATATGTTCAGTGATGGTAGGTACTGTAACCGTTTTTGAATTAGAAACCAATTTTACTACCGCCATTTTAAACGTTTTTAGTCTAAAATATATTCAAATTTAATAAGTTGCAAGTTTTTTAATATTTCAATCAGCTGATAGTTTTTCTGCGTTGGTGAAACAAATCCCGCCGGTTCTCCAATAATTTCGTTTCCCGCGATATAAATCATCGTGTTTGCGTAAGTCGCCTCTCGTGTCACGAGTAGGCGCTATTAGATGCACAAGATAATTTAATGCATTTAAATTGCACCAACATTTTTATTCAATTAATAACACAGGTGTCATGTTGTGAGCCACTATCCGTTTAGTCGTCGATTACATTTATCTTAATTAAATTACTTCATCACAAGAATACAGTACACATGCAATGGTTGTTTATATATATTTCATCAGTCCTCCTCGCGTCGTTTTCCTCGCTGCTGAGGGGAGTGACCCCCTCCACGGATCACTCTCTCTTTAACGATGTTCCGCTATCGGTTGCGGTTATCGGCTCTTTGTAGGCCTCGTAGACTAGTAAGTCATCACATCATTTTTCGCTTCAAATGTCTATTACCTATAGTCGCATCTACTCGCTACGAAAGACTCAAGTCTTTCGTAGACCTCTCCTTTCGGTCTATTTCATCATCATAATCAGATTAGCCTTTACTGTTCCACGGGCGGATATAGGCCTTTAAAAAATTGTGCTACAACACTCGCTCCTCCATAGATTTAATTCAGGCGCTACCACTTGCCTTTTTAAAGTCAACTGTCCCACAGTTCACCAGTCAATTCGCGAGGTTCAAGCCAGAAATCGTGTACCGAAACGGGCGTTGGTTGAGATATGTGACCCATCCACTGCCGCTTCACCACGCTAATATTGTCAGCTATTTTTAAGATATCCTCGTTTCGAAATTTATCTCGCAGACATATTCGTCGACCCAAGCTTTTTTTCCTTCACCTTATGGACTAACCCCGATGTCAGTGTCGATGTTACTGTAGCGTATGACAATTGTTGGGACGTACCTACTGAACATTAAGACCTTATGTTGTAGGCGACGCGAAAACTTGACGAAACTTTCATAATGGTGTTCAGTCCAGCAGAAACCGATCTGAATAGACGTGTGTACGTGTACAGCAACTTTGCTTCGGAAATAACTCATGGAAATTCATTTAAGTATAAGTCATATTACCACGCGTCCATACAATCGATAGAAGCTCAGTCAGACGAATGGCAACCGACGGCCGTTACAGTAATAACTTGTATTTTTCTTATACTTATTTATATTTCTGAACACTTAATCATTAGTATTACATCTTTAAGCACCGTCCCATACTGGGTATCGATGTTGCGTGCTTCCATGCTCATTTATAATAATAATATTAATACGGATACATTGACAATATGGCTGCGATATGTTTATTGCAAACGAAACGTTGTCGCCTGGAAAATTGATTTATTACAATTCGCCAAGAACATTGAGCGTAGAGAATGCTGACGAGTGGATGGACACGCACGTCAACGATTCATACAACCTTCCGTGAATAAAGACTCGGACATACGCGCATCAATACTTGTCTAAATGACGTAACATCACGCCTTTAATACCCGTAAAGATGGTAAAGAAGGTACACTGTTACGTTTCACCAGGTGTGTTTCTTATGAAATAAGTAGTCAGTCTATTACTTGTTTTAATACTTTGCAATAATCTGCCAAGCTCGCAGGATGTCACATGTCTTAGCGATAGGTTTGGAAAATTTGCAACTTGCACACCTTCAAGATGGTTTCATTAACCATAGTAGTTAACTATAGTTTATCTCGGTCACGGTTAGTTGAAAACAATTGAAACTTCTTGTACGCGCTGTGTAGTTTGTTACTTCAAAACATTTTCAGCGACATATGAAAATATGGGACATCAAAAACATATTAGCTATCGTAACGTGTACAATAAGTTCGTACCACTGTGTGATGTGTCCTTTACCTACACGCCATTTGCATAACATCATCGTGCCGTTGTTAAACACTCTACGATGTGCCCACTGAAATGAATTGCGATTTCTATGCACCTCTACCACCTGACCGTCTCTGAACTGATTGTTTTTTGCGTCTAGAATTTTTTTAAATTGATACCTATCTACATTTTCACGCATGTGACATTTGATTGAAAGCTTAAAGTAATTGGTCTTACACGTGACCGTTTTGCTGCAGTGAACTGAAATAATGCGAACGGAAGTTGTACATGTAGCAACCCTATATCTATATGCGTATCCAATCTCTTGAAAGCAATAACATGATAGTGTGCGTGATGTCATCATACTATCAACATATCTAATTAGATATGGAGATGTGATGATAGATATTTCTACCGGGAGTTGACTGAACTCTTCCGGTATCGTGATCACTTTGAATCAAGATAGGAGATTAACTTTCGGTGTTAAGTTGAACGCTCTTCTACTCAATGAGCTGAGTATAAATTTAATCGTTTCTGACGCAACAGGATAACAATATTTGTTTTAATCTGATACGGTTGCAACTCTGTCTACGATAATGTCAACGTGTTGCAATCTCTGATAGGCTAGGCCAGTGTTTCCCAAACATTGCACTGCCATGGCCCGGTAGTTTTCACACTGCCCCTTCGCGACCCATTTCATACTTTTAAACCCAAGCTGGTTCCGTTCGGTAAAATAATACGTATTTATTAACAGTAAAAAGGTTTTATTAGTACCTACTACATACTTTGGTATCGCCTGTTTAGTCACTATATTTTAATGCGAATTCCTTACTTAGCAGCAGTAAAAGTAGCAGCTCCTTAGCTGCTACTTTTTTATACTACCTATACGATCCAAGTTCGCAGAAAATTACGAATTTTTTATCCAAAGTCTGGTTCCACTTTAATTCGATAGTAGGTCTTATTGTTAAAACAAGGCGGGAACGTTGCGACCCGGCATTTTATTTTGATGGCCCGGTACCGGGTTGCGCCCTGGTAAGTGGGAAACGCTGGGATAGGCCCATTTATGAATGGTACATCCAAGAATCAGCGTTGATTATGATGATATCTAGCTGCTTTTTTAAGGTCTTCAGACCAGCGGTAGAAAAGCGGTAGAGAATAGCACAACGTTGTAAGGCATTCAGTCGTCGTTAGCCCCATTACGTTTAGAACTAACCTCACTTAAAATTACCTGTTTTTTTGTTATTATTTTATTTATATCCACTTATTGATTTATGTCAATACGAATTCAGTTTTTATAATAGTCTCCGTCCGATTCGAAATAGGTCATAGAACTACCCACCATAGACGAATAAGTTACATAGGGTATTCTGAAAATGATTCATCGAACCTCACGGTTGGTTTTGAATATAGAAGTAGTTTATCTCGACCCATCTATTATTTTTATAATGGAATAGTTCAACTTTGTACAGTGTAAATATCGGCAACGACAACAACTTTGTGAACACAACGAGACTGAGTTCAAAGACCTGTACATGTCAATATCCCATAAAAAATGTTCAGGATATTTGTCAACTTGTTCGATCTTGGACTGAATGCGGGGACATTTATTATTTTTCCTAGTAAGTCATAAAGTACACATACAAAAAGGACACCGAATGTCAAATATCTTGATCCTTACAGACCTGACGTGCTTCTTTTACATTCCTCACACTCTGTGTGTGTGCGCCTGATTTACATTTATAAATAATTATAACCAAGTCACGTTTCATAGCCGATTTTATGTCATAGACGTAATTTAATGTCACAGACGTATAACAAACGCAGAGCGAGCACGGTTGTGGGGAGTGTAGGAAGTATGAACAAAAAAGTATAAACGAATTCGAAAACTGTCAATAGAAAGGTCAAGACAGTGTAGCGCGGTGACGAAGTGGCTGAAATTAACGTCAAAGACATCGCGGGAGCCCTCATTGTTTGTGTCACATTAATTTCTTATCTTAATGAGTTTCGACGTCCTCTATTTTTATAACGTTTATTTTTCAAGTAACTTCTCATTTTTCCTCGTTTCAAATATCAAATCAAATTATGTAAAATTATATTGAAAAACTTAATAATTATATAAGTAGCACATTGGAACTGACTTTTTTCCGAGAAAATATTTTTGTTTTCATAATATGAGTACAGTAGCGGGGATTTCACTATTGATCCTTGTATTTCACTATTGATTGTAACTCAATTTACGCGGGAGGTCTCCTCAGTGGTACATCAGCCGATACATGAGACAATGTTAAATAATGGGACGGAATTCTCGATTTATTCATGCATATATGGGGATACATTCACCGACCCCGTGCCGGCATACAGGGTGTCGTAAGAGGCGATTAAACCCGGCGCTGGCAGATCACGGTATGGCGCGGTCACCATAGGCACATCTAAATACCCTGCCCGCCAATGGGCACCAGCGTAGGCGGTGCGAGGTGTGCTCTGCGATTCCCAACCCACATGTCCAGCTCAGGGGAGGCCATGTCCAGCTGTGGACGGTAATAGGCTGATGATGATATTGATGATATTGATGGAGGTTCGTTGAAAATAATTCCTTCGCCGTTGCAAATTGTTGATCATTTATCCATCATTAAAGTCCACTGTTGGACATAGACATTCGCTAATCGGTGTAAAACCATCTGGTTCTGGACCTGTAGAATCCAGCTGCAACCAAAAGTATTCTTATAATAATAATAATTATTATTATTATTATGTTGATTATCTGCACTCGGCACAGTGCGTGAGAAAAAGTAGGCCCTATACATCAGCTCGCAATATTTGAAAATTTAGTGGTACAGCCGGTGTGGAATACCCTTACAATCTCACATCTCGCCTTCGTACACTTGATCGTAAGCAGTTCATTCACATATGCCTCCTTAGGAAAGCGTTAATCTCCATACCCTGTACGTCACCTCAACGACGTATAACTTTCTAAGTTCAGTATTTTATTGATTCGGTAAAATTTTGTCTCGTTTGTGCATTCGATGAGCGTTACGTATCCTAGGCCTACGTTTAAAAACAAGAAGCGAAACCGAACTTTAAATAAATAAAGTCCACTTTAATAGTTCCCTATTTTTATTAACGTTTGTCGTTTAGCAACCAGTTGGCCGAGCCCCTGCTATGCTGTTCTGCCCTTGCTGTGTGCCCGTGCTGATCTGCCATTCTAGACGTAGCTCTAACATATACGAGCACGAAAGAAGAATAAAAATAAACTTTCATCGTCAAATGGAACGTAGTATTCCTCACATTATTGAGACTGACATTGAAGACTAGGGCAGAGGAGTCTAGTACACGCCCACGTTTCACCAGTTACGTCCTATTATGGAATACGGGGTCAGTCGATAACCGTTCACCCGGAACAAATCGAGACTCCGAGCCATTACTGCTAGATTTGAAACCCGGACTTCACGATCAGCAGTAGACCTTGATACCACTGTACCAACGAGGCATCATTATAATTGTCACTGTATGATACTATAACATTTATATCTTAGCTTATATTTCATGTTTTTCACCTTTTTTTGTCTTCCTCCTGCACTAATAAACGTACAATCGTACAACACGTTCCACGAACGTGTAATTACGTTGGTAGGTACAGGGCATCGAGTGACAAATGTATCTCTATCTTCCAGATCACACGTGCTTGTTCAAATACGTATCTCTACATACTCGTATGCTTGGTTCGGTGAAATCTTACCGGTAATCTATTACATTGGCACATACATAAATATGTACATACATAAGTATATGTGTTTATATATAATACGTACATAAGATAAATTCACTATCGTTTCGGTAGTATGAGTGAAATGGTCATAGTAGTGTCATCATTCTAATTACCTTTCTGTGTCTATGGTAGTACGTGAAACGTTAACGCAGCAATACAGCTCTCCGTAAGTATTTCGTAATTGCTGCGGAGGATTGTTAAATTTATATCTGTTGAAGGATGAGATGATAAAGCTGATTACGATTAGGTACACAAGGTGTGGAGTGGCCTGCTTTTGTGATCTGTTGTGGACCGTCATCTTGTTTAATTGTATATGATAGCGAATTAACTCGCGTTCATGTATCATTCGCCGTCAAAAGCCCAGCCTACTAATTATTTGGTGTATAGAATCAAGTTTATTATTATAGCTTATGTTGTCGTTCTACAAAACCGACGTGCGTGTAAGAGGCAACTGGTGATTCTACATAGAAGTCTACATAGAAGTCTGAAGATTATTATTACTCGGTGTTCTCTGTCAACCTCATAAGTGATCTAGCGTGATGATGTTACAATTTATTTATTTATTTTATTTATTTAAAAATTACACCAACTTAGTGAACATGAACACTGTCGCAAGCACTATTGTATTTTATGTTAAACTTACATAAAAGATGAATTTTATAATAATAAAATACAATAAATAACAAACAAAAAACAATTTCAATTAAATCAAATTCATAAAATTAAAAAAAAACTTGTTGAAAAGGTACCTACCTCTTTCACAATAAATGAAGGAAAAATTAAAACAATTCAAATTTATAATAATATTCCATAATCGGTATTAGAAACATATTTACATCATGTTTAAAATCATACTATATTATAATAGATTGTTATGAGCAAGAGTTAAGAATACTTTCTTTACTTATTTTTTTAAGAAAGCACAACCAAAAGTCGAGTTTAAATAATAATGATTAATCAAAAATGTCTGCAATATGTATTTTCTAAATCGTTGGGGCTGATACGAGAACACATCAATTAGCGGAGATTTTACTTGATTTACGAGATGATTTAAATTTTATCTTAGAGTTTGATGGATCAACGCTTTTATTGTGGACCAGGTTGTAATTTTTTAAATTCTGTTTATAGAGCTAAATTAGCCTAGATTAGTTTTTGCAGTTGGCTTGTAATGCAATACTCTGGGTAGATTTCTAGGTACACATATTTATCCTACCCAGAAAATCACTGACGTCAATATAATCATTCACAAGTTTATGCAGGAATATGAGATCCAACATTCTCCTGCGATTGAAAAGAGAGTGCTGACGGAAGTATTGCAGTCTATCACCGTAATTAGAAAGTGATTTTGCTAACTTAAAACGATATGATAAATGATATAAGAATCTCTTTTGCACACTTTCTATCCGCGTGTGAAGGTTGAAGCGAAGTTTACTGTCAAGTATTACACCCAAATCTCGGATGTAGTCAACCTCGTTAAAACCTCTGTACTGTCGCCTACACTGTTTATCTTGCATATCAATGACATGTTGCTGCAAGCCAGCAACATTCATTGCTATGCATATGACAGTACTGGCAACGCATATTATACGGGCCGTACAGGGGCCTCTCGGACACTTGTGGAAGAAAAGAGAATTCAACTTGTGTCTGAAGTCGAGCACTCTCTGGAGCGAGTCTCGGAATGGGGTCGACAGAACTTGGTTGAGTTCAACCCAAAGAAGACACAAGTTTGCGTGTTTACCACTAAAAAAAACCCATTCGTCTTGGCGCCCAAGTTCCAAGGAACGACACTCGCCATTGGGGAAAGTGTCGGAATCCTAGGGGTTGACATATCGAGTAGTGTGCAGTACCGGAGTCATTTGGAAGCCAAAGCTAAATTAGCTGCCAAAAAGCTGGGCGTCCTCAACAGAGCGAAACAGTACTTCACTGCGGAGCAATTGCTCATGCTTTATAAAGCACAAGTAAGGCCCCACATGGAGTACTGTTCCCATCTCTGGGCAGGAGCGCCGCAATACCAACTTGCTCCATTTGACTCCATGCAAAAACGTGCAATCCGAATAGTTAACTGCCCTAGGATTACCGATAAGCTCGAGGACTTGAGCTTGCGGAGGGACCTGGGTTCCCTCTGCGTGCTCTACCGCCTCTACAATGGCGAGTGCTCCGAGGAATTGTTCGACCTGGTGCCTGTGTCACCTTTCCTCCATCGCACCACCCGCCGAAGACTTAGGTTTCATCCACATCAGCTGGACTTGTGGCGGTCCTCCACGGTCCGGTTTGCGCGCACGTTTTTACCGCGTACATGCAAGATGTGGAATGAACTTCCGTCTGAGGCTTTCCCGGAGCGCTATGACATGGGGTTCTTCAAGAAAAGCGCAAAGAGAGCTCTCCTTCTAAGCCGGCAACGCATTGGCCA
>DWDW01000440.1:0-14934 GCA_018245635.1 Mimoniades versicolor eupheme | reverse complement strand
CGGATAAAAAAATAAGGGAAGCACTGTTATGAAAAGAATGAGAGATTCTTGATTTTAAACTGCAGTGCTAGCGTTACTGTAAAACGGTTTGAACTCTCCATAGTAGTATCTCTTCTAATTTGATTTATACGTTTTATAATCACCGGTGTCTATGGTCTATACGTATAATACGTCTTTACGTATAATATATGGTATATACATACGTATAATGTCAATTCTACTACTCACACGTGTCTATGGTCGATTATACATAGAACGTCAAATATTTTATACACAGATTATGCGTAGAACGTCATTCACAACTTACAAATACATGGATGTAATGTATTATACATATATGTATGTAAGTACATGTCGTTTCTACATATCATACGCAGATGTCTATGGTCTATAAGGATGTGTTCACATCTAGTTTACCATTTCTATCACAAAGGAACAGTGCGCAAATTGTTCGCTGACCAAAAATAAACCGCGCAAATTGGTTATCTTTATATAAAAATCATTAAGGCCGGTTAAGCTGCCTATGGAGTATTATCACTAACAAATTCGATTACATGGTCAGCGATTCGGAGAATGAGTGGTCGAGTTCTTTATAGGCGCTTGAGCTAATCCACAGTCTGAAAGATAACTTTTTATATGTATTTATTTTCCTTACTGTGGTTTATTATTTAGAGCATAGTGTTTTAAAATTGTTTATCTTCTTATCCGTGGGTTCAGATTTTGAATTCTTGGCACGTATCTAAAGAACTTGGACGACTTAATTAAATTATATTATACTTGAAAATTAAATAGTAAACAGGCTACAGGATGAATCGAAGTATAGCAAGAAAATCAACACGTCAGAGTTTTCCTTTTTTTTTCCCGAGGTTGATGAAATCTACCTGTTGTCACTTGGCCAGCCGGATAGTTCTTATTATTCTGAAAACTTACAATCAACAGAATAACGACAAAATGGTCGGTAAAATAAAATAAGTCTGTTTTGTTGTTTATAGTGATTAGAATTTATTATTATTAACGTTAATTATGTTAGAATTGTGGTGTTCAAAACTTATTATAATTATCGTGATTAAAAGTTATTATTATTATCGTGATTAAAACTTATTATTATCATTATCGAAATTAAAACTTATTATTTATGTTGACCGAAATTCAAACTTATGATCAACAGACAATACTCAACTTCATGGCGTATAAATAATATTCAGCCTCGCTTCTCTGGTATTTACGTAGTTATCAAATAAATCAACGTTATTTTTATTACAATTCATAAGTATAAATAAATATATAATATTAAAAAGTGAACTCGTTATAAAATAGTAACAAAAACAATAAAAAGTATAATTTTCCGAAGTTTTTCTCGCCGGGCATTTCTAATTGGGGTCGCGTTCGGACCTGGTAGTAGTACATTACAAAAAAAAATACGCTTCACTATTAGTAAGTCACTCTATTGGGCTATACAAAGTAAATAGGTCCAATTTGAATGGAGCAATTGTTCCGATACATGCGCTAGTCCCTAATGTCTCTTTAGATGCTCGCTTGTAGTAAAATATTACTGCCTACAAGTAAAAAACAACTAGAGTAGCGATTCTTTGCTACTGCTCAAGAATAGCTAATTTTAACTAAATAAAATCATGAACGTGTAATTATTAATTATCTTGTGAGCATATTAAGCAATACGCGTGTATTACTAGCATACATTAGACCAATGTTCAGAGGCAGTTATACGTAACATCACGCCTGTCATTCCCGAAGAAGTAGTCAGAGGAATGTAGAACACTCCCACGTTTCACTAGTTACGCTTACGTCCCACTATGGAATAGGTGGTGAGTCTATTGCCATACATCGGGCACATATCCAGACTCGGAGCCATTACTAGAAAATCTAAATTAGAAAATTTTGTAGTGCCCGACCCGGGAATCGAACCCGGGACCTCCCGTTCGGCAGTCGCACTCGCAACCAACACGACCAACGAGGCATGATTATTATGACATATATTATTATTATGACAACAATATCAACAAACCCACATGACTCTCATGACGAATAATTAAACAGCTGTACCTACCTAACACACTTGGAATTGTAACTAATTAGTTAAAAGAAACAATCTGGACAGTATTCGGAAAAAGCTGATTTAAAAGTGTAGACTTTATAGTTTTAGTGAAACAAGGAATTAAAAAAAGATATATCGATAATACAGCTTTTAACTGTTGACATTGACATTGCCTTTCACTATTTTGGATGCTATGGATACAAGCCAAGATACCAAACATCCAGAACCAAAATACTCGTAAATATTCAAGCGTACAAGTCGGGTTTACATTTTGGGCCAATAATCAAGATTGATACTCCATATTTAACGATGTTATGACCAAAAATATATAACCTTCTTTCGGTTTGTCAATCTTTTGTATTTCTCTAGCTCTGGTCCTATTACCGTTGATGTGCCGTTGAGCAGCCACAGTTACATTATATTTGAATGTATAATAAATAAATCCTCAACAATGATCTATTGGTTCATTACTGTGTCGTATTTTCTCACTGTTAGGCTCAATTTTTCAACTATGACAGATACATTTAAAATTAGAAGTAGGCACAAAGTGAAGCACTATTAATATTACAGTTTGTTGTCGAGATAAGAAATACAATATTTTCTCCGTAATTGCTTTTGTTTTTTTTTAACTTTGACACTCGATGCAAAAAACCGCCAACGTGTCCACAGATAACGTAAGATCTTGCCACAGTATTATTTATCTGTCATTCGGTTTTTGTCACCACATATCTTAGCGCCCACGCGCGCCCGGTCAATAGTCAAATTGTTTTTTGTTTGACATTTTATCACAATGTTGCTTTGTGATCTAATATTTCAAATATTTACTGCACTGCTACATTTTCTTGGATTTCTATTAAAATAGTAAGATCATTATGAATAAATAAAAAAAGGATTTATGTCATCATAAATAATATATTTTGTGAAGAATGTCTTATATTACAAGGGATGGTTCGTGCAATGTGATTGAGCAACTTCCAGGTGATCAGTTTCATTGTACAGTATAGACGAACTACAAGGAACAACAATTACAGTGCGAAGTTCAGTTAATTTAAATACCTTTATCTAGTTATTTACATAAATATATACATTGATGCGATAATACATAAAAAATCTGTAGCAGAAGTCTTTGTCTTCAGATCCAAATAAAGCAGAATGAACAAACTAATATTAATAAAAAATAGTACAAAAACAATTTAAACAATTTCATCGAACTAAAGTACCAGGCTATTAGCACTCTAGTAAAGTATTAAGATTGGACAGCCCCTAAACCTGGCTATTAATTACAAGAGGTAGCGGCGCGGGGCGGGCGCGGGCCGGGCATCGCTCCGCGGTAGCCACGAAACGCACCGCAGTAAAAATACGTTATTAACGCCGCTACTTTTATTTTTAAATGCGATCGCTCCGAGCTAAAGGTTACTACAGGGACGGATCCAGACACACTTAGGATTAACATTAGATAATGTTGCCATATAAAACAAGGTTTTCCCAGGTAGTTGGTGAGTGTACTAGTTTTGATCATCTCTATGAAGGGAATATAGCTTATCTTTGGTTTATAACAGTTTATGAGAGACTCATTTTTTAACTAATAGTTCGCTTTAAAAGGGATTAATAAAAAATATATGTACAACAGTGAGACATTTTGATCTTCAAGGTTTTTTTTTATTTTCTTATAAATGTTTGGCGCCGAAGCATTGACAACCCTTAGCACAATCTACATGACAATTGCTATGACAACATTTCGCATATTCACTCCAAATAAACAATTAATTCTTCGTATGATTTTAAATGGTCAAATGACACACTGCAATGTGTCATGTCGGTGTCATACGTACATACTGCGGCGAGTTACGCCCGAACCGTTGAATCGCAATGTGTACGAGACGCAGTACTGAATTTAAATCGTCCGTTAATCAGAGTCCGTACCTGCCTGACATCTTTCGGCATCTGGCCGGTCGGAGGCTGCGATCTCGCGATAGCCGGGTCACTGTCCCCTCACGCACACAACCCCGCAGGGGAAATACATTCCACTTGGACCCGACCACTGATACCAGATGTTTTTAACATAATTTCGTAATTGTTATTAATCATTACTAGCGTTCTTTCCCAGCTCTCTGGATCTGTTAGAGACATCTGCAAATATCTGCAGGCATCTAGATCTATTTATTTACAAATACAATTGCCTTTAATCACACAATTAAATTTTTTTGTATCAAAATCCCCCATAATTTATTCATTGCTTGTTAATAAGCTATATATCTATAACCTATTAACCTTTTATGTTTGTTAACATTTAATTTAAAAAATCGAATTAGAATGTAGTAGTTTCTGATGTTATATTACATGCTGATCGTATTAGACATAGAACAAAGTATAATTTAATAAATATTGTTTTAAAATGAAGTATATACATATCAGTTGAGATCAAAGAGGAACAACCCGCGCAGAAGTCGGCGCGGCGCGGCGCGGTCCGAAGTAGAGCGGTTCTGGCCTGTAATGTTGTTGATTACACTTCATTGAGTAGGATTACATGACGCGGGGAGACGGTCGCGTGGGCCACGGAATGTCATTAACTGTGTTAATGTCAATTACACTCCGTTAATACTGTGCACAGAAGTAAAGTAAAAATTGCTAGCTAACATTAACCATCACGTAAACGTAACGTAAGTAAACGTAACATCACGCTTGTGATCCTCGATGGGATAGGCAGAGGTGTGTTGTAAGCTTTCACATTTCACCAGTTACATTTACGTGTCACGATGGAATAGGGCGTGAGACTATTGCCAAACACCGAACACTAAGCCAGAGTCCGAGCTACTACTAGAAACTTAACTGGAAATTCTAGTTACAAAAATCTAATTGTACCCGACCCGGGTTTTGAATACAGAACGTCGCGGTCGATAGTCGCGAAGAGTTAGTGGTAACCAAAATATGGACTCGCATATAGACGACAGCATTATTGTCTTGTTGACAACCGTAATATATATAATTGTAGCAGAGGCAGGTGGCGACTAGACATGTCTATTCAATTATCATGTTCAATTCGTATCGCTACGGCCCTAAACCGGCGTATGTGAAGGAGACTCGTGGCTAACAGAGCAACAATGAAGGAGTTGATGTTGATAGATAATATCTTAGTATCGGTGAACACGTTAATTAAATGCTTAGCATCTTGAAAGATATAAGAGTATTCATAGACACAGCGAGTGTTAATAGAAGTATTCATTGTCCAGTTGATACTAGTCGTAATAAAGGCGAAACCGGAGGCGCACATCAGTGGCGATACGAATCGGACGCAGACGAACGTTTTCCGTCCTGTACAAAGCGCTAATAGGAAATGTCCTATAAGATATTGTTCGCTGCACGAACATAGAACTAATTAAAGGAATACTTTGAACGTAAC
Organism: Mimoniades versicolor eupheme; assembly: GCA_018245635.1. NCBI lineage: Eukaryota > Metazoa > Arthropoda > Insecta > Lepidoptera > Hesperiidae > Mimoniades > Mimoniades versicolor. The sequence continues at coordinate 9,481 of DWDW01000440.1, read as the reverse complement.
TCACAATTCTGTTTACTTTGTCAATATAATAAAAATTTACTCTAATGTAAGCTGATAATGATGATCGTAATAATGAATATATACTCTACATGGGAATCGCAGTCCTCGCAGAAGCAACACATCTACGGTTGGGAGATTGCAAGCTTAATTACGCTAGGGAACTAACTGAAGTTACTATTTAGTTGTAACAGCATTGTTTTTTCGATGTTGTATTTCCTGTATTGCTCAATATATAAAAAAGAGGGCGTTTTTCGAACCGCTGATCAGGCCATCTCACGAAAATTTTAAATATGTCAATGTACGTGGCAGTTCACCAAGTCGAGGACCGCCTCGCCTGGAAAAGTTGCTGGATGATTGCAATCGGGATCAAGATGCGCGATAATGAGGGACCAACTTGAGAGAATTCAATCACATTTATCTACATATATCTCACAAAATGAATTGAATTGAGCTAAGAAAAAAAAAATAGTACAAAATATTAATTATATAGAAAAAACTATGGAAATATATATTTTAAAAACATCTGAGTATAGTGAAAGAATATTTAATGGCTGTGATAAATAAAACGATTTTATCAAATTACATTTGAGACAACAATTAGAATGTTTAACTAGATAATGTTGTTATACAATTTAAAGAATTATAACATAATACTCAATAGAAACAGATGAATCAGGCAAGGAATACCTAAATCTAGTGAAAACCGACGCAATCACTTCAATAGCTACAACGTTTACAAACAAGTTTGTAACACCAAGGGAAGCCAGTGGCAGATGAAAAGGAAATGCCTAATTTCACGATCCGGTCACGAAGGGGTACTTTCTTTGCCTCACAATCAGAAGGTCGCGAGGAAGGTCTAATCAAGGGACATATGACGGAATCTTAAATACCAATAATTTACATATACCCCGTTTGCTACGAAATTTTAACAAGAACGTGTTAAAATATTTTTGTATGTGTTAAAAATGTATTTAGCACTCTTCATAACTTTTTTTATTTGTAACTTTGTTTTATGTATGTAAATATTGAACAGATACAGAAAATTATGGTAGGTATAGGTAATTTAGAAATATCTTCCATTGCACCCGTAACGGGATGACCCGTACATCAATAACGTAACGTGACATCGCGCCTATAATCCTCGAAGAGGTAGGCAGTGGAGTGTAGCACACTCCCACGTTCAATCAGTTACCCTTACGTCCTACCGTGTTATAGGTTGTGACCATATTGTCGTAACTGGGCACAAATCCAAAGTCAAAACCACTAATAGATTGTTTTTTATATTCTTACGAGTATTAGGATTTACATAAGTGTATTATTAGCTTTTTAGTCTTGCGTTTTGTTAGATCGAAACAATAAATTCGACACAATAACATATCAATTTAATTATCGCCTAGAGATGATGATTCCAGCAATAATGTCTTACGTCGCCCACGACTCATAAACTTTCTAATTTAATTGGCCACGTACCTTAAGTGCAAACTGTTATGGCGTATGTCGACCACGTCCGTACATCGTCAATGGTACGTCGGAAATTAAAATTATTATAGCGATATTTTCACTATCCAAACAGAGTTTAAACATCCGTAACGAGGGTTGGCAAGATCTCAACATTCTTTATCCTTCATTAAATAGGTACATCTACTTTTGAATGCAATTTGTGATGTTTGGAATACACTACAAATAAGCAACACTAAAAAGTGGGAATATGTTTCTTTAATTCGCATGATATAATATAAATACCACACATATTATCGTTACCATAGAGTTTATGATATTATAAAACACAATGTCGATAGCCCTAACAGGTAACTGAGGAGTGGGAAGTGGCAATGCTCGATTCATAGCAGGTGGCGGCGTGCGCGCTTACTTATGACAGCAATGTTTTTCTATTAAGCCCTTTTACCTGCGATCTATGGCCTCCATAACTAACCCTTGTTCGTGCTTTAACAGAATTTATTATTTGATAATTAACTAGCTCCTGCCTGCTCGTGATTTTTTACAGTTTAATGTGTAACAATGATAATATTGACCATCATTATGTAGTCAGGATTTGTGATAGAAAACCTAAGTCTTCTGCAATCCTACAATCCTTTAACACGTTCTGAACGTTTGACAGCTTGTTCCCAATAAGTCATTAAGTACGAGTCTGGATATATTGACATTATTGGTAACGTAAAGTAACATTACGTCTCTAATCCCCGAAGAGGCAGGCAGAAGAGTGTGGTACATTCCTACGTTTCACCAGTTACGTTTACGTCTCACTATGGAATAGGTGGTGAGCCTATTGTCATACACCGGGAATATTACCAGACTCCCAGCCACTTCTAGAAAATGTAAATTAGAAAAGTCCAGTGGTACCCGGCCTAGGATTTGAACCCAGGAGCTTCCGAAATTTTCTCACGAGACTTTTATTAAATCTAAGCACCCAATAATGTAATAGCCACAATATTTATTTCCAAATAAGAGTTACAAAATGTAACGAATTGGATTCAGAAATAGACAACTTTGAAGAGTTACTCAATTGTTATATAACTGTGATGTATTCTGAATTATCAGTTCAATACATTGCCAATATCAACATAACAAATATGTATCTAATGCGGATAACCGTCGTTAAATAAAATCCGCGTCGTACTGCCACGCCCTATTTCAAAATCGTATAAACTTTTCGATGTAAATTCACGTTTTTTACATTGAACATAATTAGTATGCAAATTGATCGTCGCAGCTTTTTTTTACTGGAACGAGTTCATTTTCAATTACGAAAGTATCGTTGCTTGTGTTAAGGCCGGTTTACATAGGTATACTTACATGCAGTGTCAAGATCCAGTTTTACTGGAAACCAGTACTGACAGACATTGTGTATATAAAAACAGTAAACAAGCCAATTCAGCTTCTATCAAAAGCGTTAGATCTACATAGTAAGGGCTAGTTATTCTGTGTCTAGCATCCACCCCGGCAAGTTTCGTTGAGTTTAAGCCAGGCACATTATTCTTTTGGTCCATATCGTTACAATAGTAATTTATCTGGCTAGAAAAACACACAATCTTTCACTCACATGAATTCTTCGCTTCACATTATATTATTATGAGTACCGTTGGTTCTACGAATACAAACTATATATACAAGTATGAACATCTAGAAAGAAAAGAAAAGCCTTCGTAAGTTCAGATGATATGAGAAGTAATTAATAAACCATCACACTAGGTCACTATACACGTTTAAGTCTTTTGAATACTAGAATAAATACATCATGCTTGTAATCCCCGAAGAGGTAGGCAGAGGAATGTGGAACACTTCCACGTTTCACTAGTTATGTTCACGTCTCAATAGTCTACAATAATTGTACTGCGTAATACCAAACATACATTTTATAATAATATAGCACTATATAAATTTTATTATTTCAACAAGTGGTTATAATACAGTACTGTTCTCAACAGTGTTGAATTTGTTCAGATTCGTCATTCATAACAATTACTGGTATTATTATACCTACTAGCATATTCATATACCTCAGCACTGTGACATATTTTAGCATATACGGCTCTCAGTGGAGAAGATAATTAAATTCTTACAGTAAATAATTACATTTCAAGTGACGGTCCTTTGATAACATTAACTAGTGCTACAAAATAAAAAAAAAGTCTTGAGATAATTCTCAATGAGCACTGAGAACCGGTCGAAGCAACAGGCATGTCAGGATGCGGTGTCTGTGTTTCGCCGGAAATGCGTATCCACTACAAGGCGCTCTGATTAAATTTACACTTCCTTTTCATTAAAACAAAAGTAAATGACATGGAAAATCAAAGGCAAAAGTTTCTATATATATTACTTTGTATTTACAGGGTATATTATACAGACAAGGTCTAGGTTTTTTATTATTGTAGCTCTTGGAAGTAATTGAAGCGATTAATATGTAGTATAACCGTTTTTTAATGTGTCGAAGTAAAGCCTTTGGCATTACAGGCGTATATTCAGTTTTTGGACTGTACCTAAACTGTTTTTGACCGAATGAAAGTAATTAAAATGTACAGCGTTAATTGTTTTATAGTTTACGTTTCATGAATTTGGTATGAGACGAGGATGTGGTGTCCGCGTCAGCCTTGGCCATGATAATTATGCGGTTTACAGGATCCAATAAGCGAGTAATGATGGAATGCGCGGCCTGTGGGAAACCTTCGCGCTGAGTAATTCAATCCTCTAACTATGGGAAGCGAATCATTGGTAATTATGTTCACGACACTTAACCGAAGCATTTAACAGTGTACTTTGTGCTCTGCGCATATTTCAGCTATTTTTCTCGAGTGAATATGCGAAGTAATTGAATGGATTTATATCATGGTCGTCATTGGTAATATCAATTGTTGGTCGTTTAATTTATTGGATGTGGACCTTGTTTCAGACGAGTTTTAGGCGAAATAAAATTACAATGTATATTCGACAAAATGAAACCAAAAATATGAGATTGAATTAGGCGAATGACAAATGGAAGATGAAGCGCAAGTGTAAAAATCATCTTAATTCTAAAAAAAAACATTACGCCTGTAATCCCTGAAGAGGTACACGGAGGAATAAAGAACACTCACCAGTTACGTTTACGTTCCACTAGTTACGTTTACGTTCCACTATGGAGTAGGTGGTGCGCCTATTGCCATACACCGGGCACATATCCAGACTCCGAGCCACTATTAAAAAATCTAAATTGGAAAAATTTAGTAGAGCCTGACCCGGGAATCGAACCCATCGGACCTCCCGGTCGGCAGTCGCACTTGCAACCAACACGACCAACGAGGCAGTAATATATTATATAATGCAGTAATATATAAGGCAGTAATATAGTAATATATAAGGCAGTAATATATAAAGTAGTAATATATAATGCAGTAATATATATATAAAATATATTCTTAAGTTTGCTAAAAAGTTAGTGATATTTAGCGTATTAAGCTCTGACGCAGTTGCCGACAGAATGGTCTACAAAGTTAGGCAATAAGCTCTATAAGTTAACCCGGGCGTGGTCGACATTTGGATGGGTGACCATTAATGACGAAACTTAAGCCGCTTTAGAACGCACATTGAACAGCCGGTCCCGGTTTTTATTATCATGTAAACACCTTTTAACCATTTTCGAATTTAACATGGTATAAAAATGGAACAGATGCGTCGGCTCCCAATCAGAACCTCCGTCAATCTGCACTGGAGTAGCGTGGTGAAACATATCCAGGAGTCCCGCAATTACAGAAGAAACAAGTGAAAAATATGGCAGTGCATATTTTAACGGATAATTGGTTAAAACATGTGTTCTTAGCGGTTACGCAGCGCCCGGTCGGAGACATCTGAACATTTTGTTCTATTCTTAGTTTGTCCAGCGCTAATCTTGACAGAATTCAATTATAAATTCTTAAGCCCTTGTAATTTTTTTTTCATATCTATAAGTAAACATAAAAAAAAACTTAATGGTTGTCATCAAATTTAGCTAAATTTTAGCACACTAATATGCATACCGTGATATTTGAGAATACTCAAAAATTTTAGCATAGTGATATGTACACAAATATAACTGTGTAATTGCCTGTTGAATAATATAAGGATTCTTTATTTCATTCGATTGCGTATTTAAAATCAAAAGATACCTACTACAATGTAGCGTGCATTATTTATCTTACTCTGGTTTTGTGTGGAAAAGGACGATCACATGAAAATGCGGTTGCGTTTTAAAACAAACACAGCTCTGTGTTACGACATGTCTCGTAATGGATTTAAGTAGTTCCGAGCCAAGGAAAGTCTCCTACAATAAATTCAAATTCGCGGGACTCCCGCATAAAGTGGGCACAATTAATAGCAATATAGTGTAAAATTAATTGGCCACCAGATAATATGCAAATATCACGAATACTGCACTTTGTTTTGATTAACTTTACGCGATTTTGTTGGCTCTGGGCGCGTAATGTTACAATTCGTTTGCGACTATGTAGAGAAATACACTGACAAATGGTAGCTTTAGCTAGTATTATTACAAGTACTAGTTAGTGGTTATAGTACACAAATTAAACTAGCAAAAAGATTTAATTTTAACCATCAGATTTGTATGTAAAATGAAATCCATTACAACTTAGATCCTGTTTGTTTGAAAACCAACGAAACATTTTTGGGAATTTTTATAATTTCTGTTTAGACTATCATACTTTAAACATGAAGTGTGTATTTAGACAGATGTGTAAACAATTCGATACAATAGGTAGAATGCTTTGAATAATTTCACAATTTCAAGCATTTATTGTACAATATCTAATTCAATAATGGGGCGTAAACGTAACTGGTGTAACGTAGGATTGTCCTACACTCCTCCGTTTACTTCTTCGGGGAGTACAGGCGTGATGTTACGTTTTATTGTACAATCTTATATACATATCCTTTTGCTATTTTATGGCTTTCAACACATCATTTATGCGATACCGGTACAGGGACTGTAACACCGCCGCTAACAAGTATAATGACCAATTGAGATTATTAATATAAAATAGGCAAATAGCTTTATAATTTACGACTAATAAACATCCCGCTATAAGTGTCATAAAATTGGTACCTAAGCTTACGATACGGCAGCTGTTACCGGACGTTAGTTTATAAGACCTGGTGTGATCTTACAATTATTAAAACTAACAATTATTAAACAACTTACAATTATTAAAACCTGGTAACTCTCAATTAGAACAAAATCAAGCCTTAAATTTGTCGCCTTACGGCGGCGTTGAGTTTCTACTTATTAGTTTTGTTATCAATACGTTGTAGTAAAGAGTATACATAAATATTTTTTTGTTAGATTAGATTAGCGTTTCTTAGTGTTTGCTATAATAGTAGTTGGTGGAAGCGAGGTTAATTATTATTTAGATTAATAGTACACATGAATAGTTGAAGAATACAAGATTTTGTTAAACTAAACCGCTTGTTTCTGCTATTACACCGTCCCTATCATTATATACGAGTATGTACAGCTGGCCTATTGCCAGAAAATTCCATTTTGGATTATTATGTTTGATATTTTTGGGTATAAAAATTAATAATTAAATAAATAAACCGTTAGTTAACTTTTCATGACTATGTATAAAATTTGTGTGTTTAATGTATTTCGATGACTATGTATTAACAATCTTACCACAGGTTCAAAAGCTTGGATTATACAAATTCGATGCGTACCTGCAACAAAATATTATCATTTTAACAATAGCACTAAATACTCTTACTATTTGACTGCCTCGTTGCTCGTGTTGGTTGCATTCGCGACTGCCGATCGTGAGCTTCTTGGTTCAATTCCCGGGTCAGCCACTACTAAATTTTTCTAATTTAGATTTTCTAGTAATGTCTCGGAATCTGGATATGTGCGCGGTGTATGGCAATAGGCTCACCACCTATTCCATAGTGGAACGTAAACTGGTAAAACGTGAGCATATCCTACATTCCTCTGCCTACCTCTTCGGGGATTGCAATCGTGAAATTACTATTACTATTTTTTCTCTTTCAGATTTCAGTTTGCAATAAAGTATTTCGTAATGTGTGTTATTTATAAACTAGATCAAACCTTAAATAAAATTGGTTCCAACTATGTACGAGTAAGTTGAGCATTGCTTAGTGAATTTTTAAACTAAATTTGAGCATAATGATCTCACTATGTCTTTAGAAGAGACAATATGGCCAATATTAAAACTACAATATAATAATATTATGGTCTAATTATTAATTTGTACGCTGTCATAGATGTAGATCAACATACCTGTAAATAAATAAAAAATGTGAATCGAACAATCTTTCTTTTGCTGCTTGCTACTTCGCTGTTATGTTGGCAGCAAAACAACAATTTTTATGGCAAAATTCCAATTCTAACGATTGCCAATTAATATGTGTCTGTTACCCCGCAGAATGCCGTTAGTTTCGTATTTAGTGCGTTGAAGTTGGTAGATTCTTTGAGTAAGGTTTGAATGCAATGGCCCCATGTTGCTATGTTCCCGTCAAAATGACACCTGTATATCATTCACTAACATTGCTGCCTACTAGAATATAATTTTGTTACTATTTTATCATTACGCCAGGTACCTTACGAGGTAGGTAGATGACAAATGCGAAGTGTTTTACCTCAATCTTTGCAGAACTGATGCGCTTCATCTAGATATCGTGTATTTAATGTGACTCCATTTAAACTTATAGGTCATCATTTTTGAATTAGAACACAACAATTTAAACATTGCGGTTTATCAGAACAAGCAAATTTAGAGGCACTGTTGCCGCAGTGGTGGGCTAGACATAACCAATTTTAGCATATTCAAGAGCTCAAGAATTATCCACGCCAGTATCACAATACACACGAATCGTAATATTACTTTTTGTTAACGTAACATCACACCTGTAATCCCCGAAGAGGTAGGCAGAGGAATGTAGAACACTTCCTCGTTTTACCAGTTACGTTTACGTCCCACTATGGAATAGGTGGTGAGCCTATTGCCATATAACGGGCACATATCACTCCGAATCACTACTAGAGAATCTAATTTAGAAAATTTAGTAGTGCTCGACCCGGGAATCGAACCCGGGACCTCCCGTTCGGCAGTCGCACTCGCAAACAACACGACCAACAAGTATTTATTTTTAATATGTAATATTTTATATTTGTAATGTGAATTTCTTCGACCCCTTTAGTGTTCCACTGTTGGAACACGAGACTCCTCTCAGAACGAGAGGGTTAAAGCCGTAGTCTGCGACGCTGGCTAAATGCGGGTTGGCAGACTGCACACACCTTGGAGAAAATTTTTTTTAGAATTCTAAGGTGTGCAGTATTCCTCACGATGTTTTCCTTCACCATTATAGCAAGTGATAATTAAACTTAAAAAGCACATTTTTAAGAGGTGTACGGTAGGGTTAGAACCGGGTCTCTCGAAGTGAGAGGTCGAAATTCAAACCACTAGGCTATAGGTATGCTTGTGATATATGTAATATTTATTAATTTTGAAGCCACAAGTAGAAATTGAAGGAAAGCATTGTACGTAGGTAATTATGGTGAAAATAATATTTTGATGATTATATAATGATGATGATGATAATTAATGATTGTCTTTGCCGGGGAATATCGTTAATATATCGCAGTATGTCCATGTTCAGATCTGTTGATTGTATAATAAATCTTAGCGGTGTCTAGTCATCATTCTAATTTCCAATCTCAATTACAAATCAATCCAGTTTGAACAGTGTTGGATTTGATTGCGCTAAGACCTGGGGGAGGTTTATAGATTACACTTTATACAATGATTTATACGTAACATCATGCCTTTAATCCCCGAATAGGAAGGTAGCGAAATATAGTACACTCCCACGTTTCATAAGTTACGTTTACGTCCCACCTTGGAATATATGGTGAGCCTATTGCCATACACCGGACACAAGTCCAGAATCCAAGCCATTACTAGAAATTTTAACAAGAAATTCT
>DWDW01000439.1:0-14938 GCA_018245635.1 Mimoniades versicolor eupheme | reverse complement strand
TAAATATAATATACATGGAAAGTATGTATATGATATTATGTACATTTTATACATACCTATATACATATAAGAAAATATCTAAAAGGTTCCGGAGACAAAATGTGTGATAATTTGTGGAAATTAAACAAAGATAAGCGTTTTTGTTTGTCATGTGAGTTGAGTCCATCTAACAAAATGATAGCGTCGTGGTCAAAGATCCTCTTTCTTAGAGCACACAATGGACTACGATGTCTATCGCGTATTCCCTTCGGCGGCCACTGAATTATATATTCATCGATTCTATCGTTCATAGATACAGCGAGGGAATTTGTCTTTACATTTTTTTATTATTTTATAATGCTAAAAGCACTTATTTCTCATGATTATCTTCCTTTTCCATTATAATTTTTCTAATAAACTTGACATATATAACATTATGTGTACCTTATTTCTGAAAATAAAATAATTTAAACTTTACTTGTAGAAGCTGTTAACCGTTATTTCGTTACAGCAAAACAACATCGTTACAATCGATATATTATGTAATTTTTTCTCGGTGATATGATCACCTATTTATAGTTACTATTACCGCAGGCGAAGTAAAACTTTTTTTATACAAACCATCGAGTGTTTTGTTGAAAGACTATTCAAAGCTCTTCATCATAAATTACCAGTTTAATATTAAAAAGGAAATAACTAGAGAGTGACATAAAAAATTACACTCGGAAAAATAAACGAACTTCGAACGTTAATGCGACAATGTATCAGACATTTTGGTGCCGACAAATTGCAAATTGGAAAGTAGATTATATATGCAAATCTGTGTTAATTGAATTACACCGGCTTCTTAGTAAAAAAATGTCTGCTATCGTGGGAACGTCGGGTCTTGTCTATTTCGATGTGGCGCTTCGAGTGTCTTGGACCAGATGTTAATGCTTTGCTATAATAAGCCTCGTTGTTCTATTCGAATATACTATAGCTCCCTTATCTCGTCCTAACTTCCAGTAAGAGTTTAATAGTTTTAATTGACATGAGTGGTTTTCGTACCCATCTCTATGGGACGATTTATTTCAATAGGTGTGTGAAACCTATTGAAATAATGTAATTGAAATAAATGTTTCTATAAAAAAATCCTTGATGTTCCAATATATAAATTACAATGTGCTAGATTAAATAATATTTAATTTATTTAGTTCGAACACTTGACGAAGACTGCTCTACTGAAAAGGCGGCTAAATGCAAAACTATTTTACCTGCATCAATTAATCAAAACTATTGCTTTAGACTAAATTACTCCCTTCTACCAAATATAAACGCTGCAATATAAATAACACAGACAAAAAAGGAATCATAAATTACATCCGCATGTACGCATCAATAAATTAATTTATTTTATTATTAAATAAAATAACTCCCAAGTTTAATAAAAACTATTGAAATATCAATAACAAAATTGTAATAGAAGCCATAAAATGTCTCTTAGTGTAAAATATTACACATTTTTACATATATCATGACATGGCTACTGTTAATAAATATCGCCGGTAGCAACGTCCGGCTCCATACAAGTGCATTTTATTAAAATTTGAAATCAATACTGTCCTCTTTGATGTTGGATCGTGTATATATGATGTAATAGTACCTACTTTTTACTACTGCCTAATATGATATACAACCAATGTTGTAAATTAAATTGTATCTGTTTGTAATCAATCATACAATTTTCATGTTTAGTTTAAAATAAAATAAAATCACGTTTAGTTTAAAATAAAGGTAAGACCTGATTTGTATAGTACACGTTTAATTCGCATTATTGACGTGACGAAAAACGTAACATCACGCCTGTAATCCCCGAAGAGCTGCATTCCCAAGTTTAACCAGTTATTTGTTACACATTACTGAAATTTACCGTGTTTGACTTTGATTTTGTTTTAAGATAGTAACGTATGTCTCTACAAGCTTCCATGAAAGAAATAAGAAAGAAAGGAACTCTGGAGAAAACGATATTATATTGTCATATATAATTGGATTAATAATATTTTTGAAATGGAACACAATCCTTAACACTTTCATTTCTATATCATTAATGAAACTTCTATATAATATCTTTTTTCTTCATAACAATATGTACATAAATGCACGATTGCCAATGTTTTTCCCGTTATTTAACATAATTATTCACTTATAAAAAATATAATTAGCTTCTACTTGTACAGGATATTTCGTCCGTGTTTATGAAAAACTTTCCAATTTCATAGTTCTTTGGAATATTTGGAAACATTTAGCAACCCTAGCTACAACCGGTTGTCCAACTTTCAGCTGTCTACCACATTACACTTGCGCAGCAAGCTGAACTAGTTTAAACTTGTCTCGTATAAAATATGACTGACTTTAAATAAGGTCCATTTCCTCCTCGAAAATACGAGTGCAACTCATATAAATAAAACTGTTAACGTTTTAAATAAGGAACAATAAAAAAAAGTAAAATTCCCACTGGAAACACAATTGTAAGCGCCCACTTTTATTAGGTACATTTACTTATTGTTACTCTGCATGCGGTACAAAAGATTATTGGTTATAATTTATAGGAACGAAATGAGAACTGCATGGACACATAATATAGAAGGACGACAATCTAAATCTATACTAAATATATTTAATAAATACCTTATATCTCTTACTTATCATAAGGTCACTTATTCACAGTATTTAAATACTGTTAATTGTTTGCAATTACGAGTATATTAATATATTCATATAGATTTACCACTTTAACTCGCTAATAAGCCAAACTGATAAAGTTGATATCAGTTTGAACATGGACATAAAACATGTTTAATTAAAATTCCGATCGCAAACCAGACTCCCCCAAACAAACAGAGAAGACTAAGTTATTTCGAAAATTCCTCAGTAGTTATCGTAGAAACATTGGTCGCGACGAGAGGAATGCCTTAATGAAATTAATTGGTTGGCGATTTTGGAAGGCAAATAAAAATATTCAGATATTCTTGACGCTAATGAGAATCTATTGCTCTTGTTCTTGATATAACTAATCGAGCGATTGACGACGGGCACAATTTTTGCCGCGGTACGAATGCGGATACAAATGAATTAACGCTCACAAGCCATCAATTTATTTTATGATAATTGAAAGGAAATCATATCAGCTTGTGTAATTCTAAAAAGAAGCATGCAGTGAGTCCGTTTGCCATTAAAAGATTTGGTTGATAACAATATTGTATGTATGTACATATGTACGTCTCTTAATCGTCTCGACTGAATCATCTGCAGTTGTAAGAAATATATCGATATTCGAGGCAGCATCTGTGGGCCAAATACGGTGCATTGTATGACGAATACTCGGTACACGGTCGAAAACGAACAAAGAAAATTGTTTCCCACCTTGAGTAACAATACCATAATTGAAGCAAAGGTGGTCCGTACATGTTTCTTACGGCCATAAATTTGAAGTATTAAATATATGAACAAGAGTCGCGCCACATTTCTACAGGAACAATTAATTACGTCCGCCGCTCTCTCCGGTTTCTGACGAGTGCAATTAAAAATTTTCGCGTTGTATTTCGGCCACGAGCAATCCCTGTATTAAGGGCAATTGAGCTGATGAGCACAATTGGATACAGTCAATTAGTTAAGACGTCTCACACGAGACATGTCGTAAGTCTCGCTACTATCCACTTGGGTATTTGTGTCATTCTGTGTGAATGTAATCCTTTCCACACATTATTGTCCTTAATAGAACGTGAAACTCATGACGAAACAGACGATGAGTAATTTTTTTTACAAAAATTGTATTACGGTTGCGAGTTCGATGGCAGAGCAAAATAATTTATTGCTTGTAATATAGGCACAACAAAGAGTTTTAAATATACGGAAATTAGTCGAAACATAACAAATAACTGGTAATTGTTTTTCTATAAGTTAAAGTTTTCAACAGTTCTGAATATTGCAAATCCAGGAGTATTTAATTTAGAAGTTGTAATATGTAATACATATTACAACTTCTAAATTAAATACTAACACCATAGCAGGCAGTAAATATCTTTCTGGGTCATTATGTAATTGACAAAGAATATACACCCTCAAAAGCGTCAATTTGATAAAATAATACCACGCGGGTTCTGACGGTGTGCGTCGAAGTTGATTGATTACAGTGAAATTGTAAATTTATCTTTGTTGCAACTGAAGTGAAAAATATCTGGAATCGGAGGTCTGTTGAAATACGTTTATTATTGTTTATAGTCAGGGTTTAATTCATATACACATACATACATATGTCAATGCACAAATATACACGTGATATATCGAATTAACAATGAATTTACCCCACTCGTTCTAGTTATCAAATAGTTTAGAAAAACACTTTAACTGATTGAAAAAGATCAACCCAATTTTTATTCTGCTGTTACATGCAAAATTTAGAAGTAGTAATGCAAAACAGTTCAAAGGGTTGAGAGATCAAGCAAATGCGAGATTGAGTTTTCATTTAACATAAAATTCCCTTCTGTGACAGCTTCCATATTTAGGTTGAGATATTAATCTAGACGTAGTTCTAAGATTTCTGCCGCCGTACACTATATAAGGTTAGCTTTTATCATGGCGGGTCATCGGACGGTGCAGCTTTGGTCAGACGTTGCTGAATATGGTCTTAAGTGCTTCTGGTTTCAATTTGCATATTATACAATACAAAATATTTTTGTGACATTACAATTTTTGGACAATACGTTTCATCCTGATTACTGAACAAATGTTCGTTCTTGGTTACCTTAATGTTTCCTGATCATAAAGTCTTTAGTTACTGTTGAATTTGTAATTATAGATTAGAACCCTTAATTAATATACGCACGAACTGACACGGAGAAAAGAGGATAAAGGATAAATTAGGATAAATGTAGAAAACGTTCGAAAAAGGTATATTTATATTTATAAACCTCTTTAACTTCATCGATATCTTAGGGCGAAACGAAATATAAACGAATTCCAGTAGAATTAGTGTAGGTAGAAAAAGCAGTGATCGACCGATAGTTCTAATAATTTAGGCTTAAAATGTTAATTTTATATCCTTTATACTTAAATATATTCTTTTATGAGGGAATCTATTAAATAGGTGTCATTTTGTTACCATATCTATTTCGATGTAAATTCCTCTACCTCAAATTTCATCACAGTATGTGTATTCGACATTTAATATGGATTTACGAGCGATAAACATATAGAAATGGCGGCTCACGACAGGACTTATAGATACGTTCAGCGACCACTTGAGGCCAAGTCTCACTGCTGGACGGTAGTGAATGGTAAGATTTTTGCGATAACATGGAAATGTATTAACGGTAATGACTTGCATGTGTTGTTTCGCTTTTATCGGGTCCTTTGCCCTAAAATTACCTGCTGCAGTTCAGTTTTTTTTAATAGATTCCATTTGTGTGGGAGACATTAAGATTGCCTATATCAATTTATTTCATTAATATGAGAAAAAATAACCAAACACTTTTTTAAACATTCTTTAAAAATTATTTTTATGTCACGTTACGTATGTATATAGGTACTCGTATCTGCCACGTTGGTCGAGTTGCAAGCGTGACAGTTTATCGAATGATCCTGGGTTCGCTTCCCGCGTCAGGTTCTATCGGGTTTTTATTTTCTAGGTGTAGCTCGGAGTATAGATTGGGTATAGACATGGGTGGAGTGGGCTCGGGGGATAGACTTGGTGGGACGTAGATTTTAATGAGAGGATTGTGGGAGTGTTCAGTTTTTGTGGGGTTATTCCAGTGGTTAGTGCATCTAACTGCTGAGGAACAACAGTGGGAATGGGTTCGGTTCCCGCTCGGAATAAATGTTTTTGGGAAGAACACAATATTGCGTCGCTCGCTTCTCGGTCACAGTATGACAAGTGCCTTTGAATTTGATGGAAGTGTTTGGTTGGATCGTCATTTCTGTTATTAAAAAGTTTACACCTTCGTATATAGTGTGTGGACATCATTGAGAGGTTTTTATTGCTATTAGACGCTTAGGCTCTGTACACTATATTGGAAAGAGAAGCGAGGAAAAAATCTAAAAAGATAATATAATAATCGCATATTTTCCTTTATTGTTAACATTACATCGTAACGCCAGTTACCTTATAGAGTAAGCAGTAAGCACCGAGTTCCAAATATCCCAACTCTTACGGGCCTGATGCACTTCCTAACATTCATGACGTTTCTTCGTATACGATCGATGGTTTGGGATTTACTTTTGGTATAAACTCAATTCCCATACATCTTAAACATTAATACTTTTACCTAACAAATGAAAGAAACATGTAAATATACTTATTGAAATAATTAATATATGTATAATGTGTTTTAACACCTTCATATGTCGTTTTACTAATATAGGAATTGCACGAAGATAACATAATTGTTGGTGCTATTAAATAGAATTAATAAAGTTTTATTTTTAATATGTCTAGAATATTACATATCGAAATATACGTATGGCGGTAAATTGATAGCATTTCTGAACATTCGGTGTAATCATACAAAATAAAATGTAATCGTTTGATGTATTATTGTTGTCTACATATATTATAATCTAAAGGGAATAGTGAATATAAGAGCAGAATAACTTTACCATGTGAATATGCCCTAATGTAAAAACAAATATGGATTTTAATACATATTTATTCACAGCGTGAAGAACTTTCACACCGAGAGCAAAAAGAATGACCGCTATGAGAAAGCAATCAGACATTATGTTGGATTGTAATATTACGACTGTTTTATATTCATATTATAATGGTCCGTGTAATTGTATTATAAAATTCGAGAAAAATAATATGAAAATAGTTTTTATATTTGCGTTAATACATAGAGTGAAACAATATTCGATATTGTTATGCAAATTTATATTTCGAATTGTAATAAAACACTTCACTATACATATATGTATATGTTATGATATTAAGAATCTGTCAGTTCGATGTGCGTGGTAGCAAATAGGTACATATTTTTACACTTATACTAATGTAACGTAATCTTACATGTAATATGTCGTATGTAGAGGTGTTTGAGTAGGATTAAGAAAATGATCAAGTATAAAATCTAATATATGGAAAATAAACTACACATTTATATTAACATTAATACGAAAAACAGAGTTTTAATCCAATAATCTCATTCATCACCGTAAAGTATAAAAAGTAACTTCACGTCTGTAATCCCTGAAGAGGTAAGAATAGCTGCCACGATTCACCAGTTACGTTTACGTTCCTCCGGTTTGGATTCCGAGACATTATTAAAAAAGCAATTTATTAAAATCTAAACAGCACTTGTTCCGGGATTCGAATACAGGACATCGCGCTTGCAACCACTCCGCCACCGAGGCAGTCCATAAAATAATTTAAAAAATTATTATTATCTAAAGTATGTATATTCTAAGCGTTGCACTGTTTACCAACCAGCCATGTACATCTTAGAGAGCGTCTGTAGAATGATTTATGTCCATTTCCATCATTCCTTGCAGGTCATTCCGCCCAAGTCCGATAACAGCTGGCAGCTGCTCGAACTAGTTCGTGGTGTTTGCTTATCAGCGAGCAATCGGGCGAATGCGGAAACGAGCCCTCGTTATCTCTTTGACAAGCTTACGCGAATATTGATTGTGTTGCTTTGAACGCTTATCACTTGACGTCGATTTATGTATTGTATATTTGTTTTGTAACGGAAACTTGGAAGATTTTGAACACGATTTGCGTGTAAAATTATAAAACCACTGCTCCAAATTATAAGAGTTCATCAATACAATGATTTTAAGAAGTACATACGTTTTAGACTTTTCATGTAATTTGTATTATATAAATCTAAAAGCAAATTTATATTTACGTGAAATAAAAGAAGCCGTGTGTGATCGGGACAAATACATTTTGATTTAACACGACTATTAACTAATTAGTTTTTGCTGCAAGGAGAGTGACTATGGTTTTTTTTAAACCATTCCGTACACAGTGAAAGGAAAAAAAAATGTATATACTCGTATATGGCCGTAGTTTTAGTGAATAAGAACCTGATAAAACCCGATCTCTCCCCTAACAGGCCAGTTATCTTTTAACAAACCGCAGGTAACAAAAATGAAGTTCATAAAAGATAAAAACTTCTCAGTTCTGAGCACACCTGGTGTACAAACACGTCAATGAATATACTCGTATGTAGATTGTTGACTCTGTTTCATAGAGTAGTGTTTTTTGAGCCTGTTGTTTTGAAATTGTTATTATGCAGATTTTTAGATTGCTTGTACTTATATATGACTAATTAAGGACTTATAATACGCAACGTCCTAAATATGTAGCTACTGTATTTATACGAATACCTTTAAAATTTGCAGTTCATTCTTGGAATTGATTACGTAATATTAACTTTTTATTCGTCATAATCAGAATACTCGTATGTATCTGTTTTTTCAGTATTGTTATATAAACAAATACAGTTCATTTATTTTTATTTAACAATTACCTAATTATTGTATATTTAACAATTGACTGCCTCGTTGGTCGTGTTGGTTTCAAGTGCGACTGCCGATCGGGAGGCCCTGGGTTCGATTCCCGGGGTCGAGCACTATTAAATTTCTAATTTAAATTTTCTTGCAGTGGCTCGGTGTCTGGATATGTACCCGGTACATAGCAATAAGCTCGCCACCTATTCCATAGTGAGACGTAAACGTAAATAATGAAACGTGGGAGGATTCTACATTCCTCTGCCTACTTCTTTGGGGATTACAGGTGTGATGTTACGTTTTATTGGCTGTTAAATCTCACTTTCATGTATAATTTACTAGATAAGAGAGGATATATGATTTTTTTGATATAATTATTTTACTCTATCATTTGTGTATAGGTATCATATATTTGCTGTCCAAATATGATATGGCAGATTAATTCAATGCAATTCTTGATTTGCCAATTAAAAAATACCGTATCAAAAGTTGTATCATATTTCTCATGATGTATAAATAAGATTGCGTCATTTATTAAAATTACGCGTTCTCTATTGTGTATATGTAGGTATGCATATTGTTAAACGTTAATTCTTCGAAAATTTCCAATTTCACTTACGCATTTGCTAATCTGATAGTGTCAATAGCGCCTGTCCAGCTCCGGGCGGCTGCTATCGGTCATCAACTCGTTTTAAAGGAATGAGAAACATTAAGATTGTACCTTAGATCTGTCGGAGTAACGTGATTGTGCTGCCTTGGCTAATGTCGTACAACGCAACGAGATTTTGCAATTTGATGTTAGAGCCAGATGTAATTCTGAGGCGTAACCACGCATAATTTGTAATCTTGTATCTCGTTGTAAACGGACACCGCTGTGTCTTAATCTAGTAAATGTCTCGTAGAAGGACACACATTCCCCCAGTTTCATATTCAGACTGTTTCACGTTTCGGTATTAAATGTATAAGGACAATACTGTGTATGTTTTACTAAAAACATAAACAGTTATGGTCATGTTATTACAATTGAGAGTTAAATTAAATCCTTACATTCTTGAATCATACTTGAATGTTTTAAAAATGGAATACAACCGCACAACACTCCTTCGCGGTAGAGTTGAGTTCACCACTAATTCGCAATTGAATCACATAGATTCCATTTTGAATGGTATCAAAATACTAATAATTTAGTGTTACGTTTATTGGGATATAGGAGATTTTATCCTGTGTATAATTAATGTTTAACTATAATTTTATCTTACCGCTCAGCTTACGTCTTTCTTTCAATTACGAGAGATCGGGAGATTACTTCCACTGCCACGTTGCTCCAGCGTAAATTGACAGAAATATGGATTAGTGACCAGCTCGTCCAATGTCCGTCCATAAGTCCGCTCCGATGTCCGTCCGTCCGCTCCCATGAGTTTTAACAATTATTAACCATTATTGTAATTATTCCTGACCGTTTTCTGCCACGACGTTACAACTTTTGCTCAGGGTTTGTCGCGTTACTCGTGTTTGATTATTATTGTACAAGGTTATTTACAAGTAATGAGGCTATGACCTACACTATATTTCATTTGTCACAAGTAAATTTAATTATGCAAAAAGCTTGGGTCTCGTTGTACATCTGTTGGCCTGTTTGTAACAAGGACACCGAGTGTCAGAAGCTTGGGTGCTCCGTACCTACTTGTGCGTATTGCGCACATCGTATTTAGGCGGCTACCGAAGCGAATATGTTTTTTTTTATCGCGATAAGCCACCGAGATTCCTAACACATGTGTTTATTTGCGTTAATTGGCGCCTGCGCTTCGGACTCGTTTCGCCGAACCATCTGATTGTTGTGATAAATGTGTTCTGTTAATACTTACGGCGATTGTTCCAGAGATGGCTGTTCGTCTTCAGTAGCTGTTTTTATGTTATTTGTGTTTATATTACGTACTATATTGCGGCTCCGACTTTGTCCGCGTGTGTATCTCGCTATCCCGCGGAATTTATGAGTTTAATACTTGCCTAAGTAATAAAGGCTATGTGTATTCCCACTTGCTTTTTAAAAAGAGATTATTGTGATACAAACTCTTATCCAGTATATTACCTCTTACAGTTTGTGTTTTTAATGAGATTAAATATTACACGATTAAACTTGAGTTGAAACGCAAATTGTATTTTATAAAATAACTGTGCTCTTAGACAATTCATGAAGTTATTATTTAACTACTTTATATACATTTATTAATATATATTGGTATAACATTTGAGATTCCATGCTGGTATCAGCCAAATATGTTTATACTATCAAATAAACAAAATTTTGGAACCGGCACTTTTGACGCATTAAATCATTATAATTGTAAAAAATTAATAAATATTTACACTAAAATTTTCTTTCTGTTATATCATATTAGAAGTTGACGTTTTAATAAAATTTTCCAAGCTTACACCATAAATGCAACACACTGTCAAATTTCACGCTGTCAAGTACAGTAAGTCAGGTCGTTCATTTCTATATACATATATGTACGTAAAGAATAACTCTAAGTAGTTGCTTTGCCTTGCAATAAATTAAATATACCCGTTGGTGGAGAACAACACTACTTACACGTATTTGGTAAATCGAGATGAGTCTCTATTTGTCGTCTTAATTAGCTACGGGGCGAGTCAATATCTAGCCTCGAGAGTACATCAATGTGCTTTCTTGAGTGGAGTCTCGTCGTAACGCACGGCGTACTGTTAATTTGGTCTATCGGTAACGAGTAACTATTTATATTGATCTGAAATACTAAAGTAATTCATTACTACGTCATTACTCTAGTATTTGTAAATAACGCCTTCCATAAATATTGAAAACGAAAGTTAAAATAACTAAATGGTACTTTAAAATTTCTATTGTTTCCGGTAACACTTAAACATGGATTTGCTTATGATACAGTTCGTAGATAAGTGAACGGACGATGTGAAAACAGCTAAGTAGAAAATAATTATTATATTACGTTTATTGTAAATTTGTTTTTTATTATTTATCCTAAATAAAATTAGATACAAGTAACAATACAAGTTACATATATTATAGGTACAAGTAAAATATATTAAGGCGTATTAAACAATGGAAATGTGTCCGGTATTATGGCAATAGGCTCACCAAGTATTCCATAGTGGAACGTAAACCTAACTGGTGTAACGTGTGTGTGTACTACATTCCTATGTCTACCCCTCAGGTGACTACAGGCGTGAAATTAATTTTTTTAAGTTAAATATTAAACAATATCAGTTTGGTACTAGCATTCAATTTTTAAAAACAAACCCTTAATATAGAACTAAAGCAATTATAGACTGTCTCGTTGGTCGTGTTGGTTGCAAGTGCGACTGCCGAACGGGAGGTCCTGGGTTCGATTCGCGGGTCGCGAACCACTAAATTTTCTAATTTAGATTTTCTAGTAGTGGCTCGGAGTTTGGATATGTGGCCGGTATATGACAATAGGCTCACCACCTATTCCATAGTGGGACGTAAACGTAACCGGTGAAACGTGGGAGTGTTCTGCATTTTTCTGCCTACCTCTTCGGGGGTGACGGGCGTGAAGTTACGTTTTTACCCCTTAAGGAACCTGTCATGACCTTATAATGATAATAAATATAGATGTAAATAACTGAATTATTAACAAAACTCAGTGAAATGTATTCACAGCACTACGTTTTGTACTTACATTTAATATTCTTATTTTTAATCCCGAGAAAATTTCTTTTGAAATATGACCTGAATTTTACCTTCGAGATTCTCACTCATATTTATTAAAAGATACAATCTTCACAGATTAGAATACACCTTCCAGTAAAACCATTAACGTTAAAAGCCAGTGCTTGCAAGAAAATATAAATATATACCTATACCTGTACATATTTATATATAAATACAAACGATTCCATCGACTTGTAGAAAGTTTCTAAAAATGAAAAAGCAATATCAGCGAAATATGTTATAAGGAATGATTATGACTTTTTTTACGTATACCTTATGTATATACGTATTTGATATGTTTGTAATACATGTGATACAGAAGTTTTAGCTTTCCCACTCCTCTATACAAATGTAACACCCCTAGTGCGCGCTAAATCATGGAGCAGGGGTGCAAATATTTCTCCCCACGTATGAATACCCCGTAGAGATGGAATGAGGATGTGATAAGGATAGAGGTATTCGCAACTAGGTCTCACTCTCTGTCTACCCCGTAAGATACTTGGCGTTAATTTATGATAACAAATATACGATAGATGCCTGGAAATCTAACGCGATCGGTCGCGTCGTTGTCGTATAATATGAGACGTCCGTTGAACATTTGCAAATAAAGTATCGTAGGCTGTCAGGAGACCCCATTCTAAGATTTGATTTACGTCTCACGATCCCTTTTCGGGTTTCGTATCTAAACGGACTATTCGAAAGATTTATTATGGAGAAATAATAAATATTTATTATAATATATTAAGTGTTTACTTTGCGAACGAGAATGCAATTATGTTGGTGAATATTCTAATATTATTGGTGAATATTTAAACAATAATATTAAAATATATTTACCCATAAATGTTTTACATTTATTGGTAAATATATATTATTATATAAATACATTTTAATATTTTTGTTGAAGTAAAATGTACATTGTTATATAACGTAGTTTTTCGATAACAACTCTGGGAGCGATTTTTAAAATATGAAATAAAAGGCACATCCCTACTAATATAATAAATGTGAATGTTTGTTTGTTACGCTTTCACGCGAAAACTATTTAACCGATCTTCACGAAACTTTGTACACATATTCTTGTAGGTATTAGAAGTAACAAAGGTTACTTTATAAGAAAAAAAAAATTTACGAAATATAAAAAAATGGTTTGTCAAAAAATCTCAAAATGTAGCTTCTTCAACGCCATCTAGCATTCCAGTAATGAAGTTCCAACCCTAATACCTTTGCACTGTATTACCGACGGCTTTGATCACGTCAATATCCAGGGATACATTTTAGAATTTTAGAATTCCACACGGACGAAGTGCGGTAACAGCTAGTGGCTAATAAAAAACTTTATAAAAATATAACATCACGTCTGTAATGCCCGAAGAGGTAGGCAGAGGAATATAGAACACTCCCATGTTTCACTTTATTTTTTTTCAAGAAAATATGAGTACCTACATTTAAATTCAGTTGAAATATGTGATAAGAATCAAAATATGCAAACACAATCTACCATAATTGTTTCTACTACACGAGCTCACACAAAGACAGACGAAACTAATATATACACCATGTAGGTATATATTTATAAACTAGTATTAATTTACTGATTATACATAATAATAGAGAATATTTGCTATTATAAACTAGAGAGTAAAAGAAGAAAATCCCAAGACTGGGCTTCTATTATTTACCGGTTAAGGACAGTATTCAGGTCAATGGTTATCGGGAGCATTTATGGTTATTTTAACTATATTTTAATAACTTAACTATCTATTATTTCAATGTTTAAGTATCTGTAATTTTTTCTTTACTATATTAAAAATATTTTTATTTATTAAAAGATTTTACTTCGAGGACGTCTTTCACTATTCAAATTACACTGGAAAATAATAAATGCTATTACTAGCTGAATTAATACTCACACAGGTATATTTTTTTTTTACCTTTTTAATTATACCACTTTGCAACACAAATCTCCTCTCAGAATGAGTTACAAAATAAATTGATTATTTAGAATAATATTACTAACAGTTCTCTATAAGCAGTCCTGTTACCAATTAATGCTGAGTAAGATTCCCGTTAGTACCTACTATTAACCGAAGTAACCGGAACTAATAAATTTCTAAAATTAGACTCGAGTCGGTTCGTGACATCCGTAGGTGACAACGGCTACTTATGACTATTGCCGTCAACTACACTCCCCCTCTTCACATAAAAAGACCTAAATTTATATGGAATGTTACATAAATGTGTATCGACTTTAGTGACTGTGATCCAGCGATAGCCACGTCATTTGCATCTGATACGGCGCGGAACGGTCCGAACTTCACTGGTCGCTGCAGTAATTGACTTCATAAACATATTTCACATGGCACACGAACGGTTACAAGGAAGTGATAAAATAGGCGGGACTACACATTAGCCTCCGCGTGTTTCGGCTAACGAACGTATTGGGTAATATAGACGGGCAGTTGGAATGTGTTATACGTTATTGATGTAGGTGCGTCCGTTGTGACGTCATGCAGCATACCATGGAACACAATAAGTAAATTATGTTTTTATTGATGATGATTATGATGTACATGCTTTTTTGTTAATATGTATAATTTTTATTATGTTATAAGTATAATTTATTATTATTTATAGTACCTATTATGTACAAACATATTTATATTACTGACTGCCTCGTTGGTCGTATTGGTTGCGAGTGCGACTGCCGAACGGGAGGTCCTGGGTTCGATTCCCGGGTCGGAC
>DWDW01000438.1:0-14943 GCA_018245635.1 Mimoniades versicolor eupheme | reverse complement strand
CGGTGCGTTCCGTCGGAGATCCCGGAGTCCTCCTATTTGCGCTGAGGAAGGCCACCGAGGGGGTTTTAGTGGGTAAAAGACCCACATAACCCGGTATCTCTCCCAAGGTACCGGGTACCTTTTGAAGGTTTCCCCCCCGAAACCAAAAAAAAAAAAAAAAAAAGGTACCTAATATGAAACAGGAATGATAAATTTATATACTTCTTAGATTTAATATTAAATTACAAATTTCTGTATAAATTAATTAATTAAAAGGTTCCGAAATATACATTTAATGGTGCCTGTTTTCTAATAGGTCATAATAAACGAAATTGTAATAAATCAAATTAGTTACGTTATTATAAAAGACGCAAATACGCAAAAGTTAGGAGTTTTGTTAATCGTATCAATTTTTTTTCGGCAAGAACTAAATGTGTTAGTAATATATTCGTAGGTTTATGTGATTACTACAAGAACGTTGTAATAAGGATTAATCATTCACCATGACGCTATTATTTGGGGTGAGGCTGGGTGGCGTTTTATATAAAATATCGCGGAGTAATCAAACAAAATCGCATAGAAAATCAAACAAAACGCTATTTGAACTAACCAATTTATTGAGATGTCATTCTGAATGGAACGTGCAAGTTGAAAATACTTGGCGTGAAAAGTGTAATGGGCCGTGTGAATACGCCCACCCCGTATCGACTGGCCGCGGCGCTCTCGTGTGACCTAGTAAAGTCACCCGCTAAAAATAATACGGAACAAAGGCCTATACGCTTGTTTAAATTAAAAATTAATGCGTACAACGGACAAGCTACTTATTATTTAAGGTAGAATCGTCGCTATACATATGTCTGTTGCTGAACAGTATTAGTAAAGTAGTACCTATTATTTACAGGTGTGGCGGCCAGACATGGGGACATCAAGTGCTATATTTCAATCTTTACACTTAGTTGAATGTCAATCCTTTTTCAAGATTGGACACACACGTTTATGGGGTACAGTAAGCGCTTGATATCAACATGTTTGAGGCTTATTTGCTGTATACCTACAGGTAGCTATTATAAAGCATCATGTAATATGAGCAATGCGTAATAGCTAAAATATTATGTTAAAAAAACTATTTTCCTTTCATGTACGATGTTTCAGAAAACGATGAATATAATTATTATAAGTGTGGAAAATACGTTTGCGAAAGAGGTCATTATTGGCATACAAAGTTGCGATTTTACTCTCAGAAATCAGATTTCTGTCGTTCATTATTAATTTAGCACGAACACAGCTCCATGAATATACTGATTACACGTTGATCTCCATACAATTAAACTCGCTAGTGTCCCATTCTCCTGGTTACGTAAGCCCGATCTCAGGCGCTCCGCTTATTGTGCCCTCATTTGCCTACAAATACGGCGCGTATTTTAATAAAAAAAATACTTCGAAGAACGACACGGTATGTTAAATAAAAATGTATTATTTTTCTTAGCATAGTTCAATTTATTAAATCAATTCTTTATTAGGTTATACGTTAAGAGAATAAACACATGGAAATATTTTACATCTGTTATTGAGTAGGTAAATATATCCTTGAAAAAGCGACTTTTGGAAAAGCTTGTGCAAAATTGACAACATAATATAAGCATTAATTAAATATGCAATGGTTAATTGCTAACAATATAGCTACCAGGAAGCGTCCAAAAATATCGAACAACACAATTAGTAGGTATCTACGCTACCATTCAGTTCGATGCGATCTTCTTTATGCAACCAAAGAAAGATGTAAGAAACGATTCATGTTTAATAGAGTAAAAATATTATTTATCTTGGACACAGCAAAATAAGAAATTTAAATGAAGCTCTCGTTTAAGTGTAACTTTTCACTTTACGCTCCGCTACTTTACCTACTGCATTTTAGGCTTTTATAATAGAAACCTTAGAGAGCACTTTTAAAAGTTAACATTGGCCTCCAGAGAACATTAGATTTCTTTATAGTGAAATGGAACTCCCAGGGAATTGCTACATTATTCTCTTTTATGTACGTCATGTGCTTACCAACAGGAAATCAGATGACAGCTCTGGAATATTTACTCGTTCGGATTGAGACGTGGGATATGTCTGTACCTATTCGGAAGGCGGAGTAAATATATTTTTCGTTTTCCTTTTCGTGAAAAGCTTTTAAAATACCATTATCATTAAAAGTTATTTAAAGTTATACGAAACAATGATATGATAAACAGAATAATAATATTTCTGCTATAGACATATATGAGTATGTGTATATTCATACTCGTATATAAGAATATTCATAATCCGTTGGGTTGATTGCAATAAAACATCAATTAATATTAACTCCGCCCTTTGTTAACAACAGTATATAAAGGACAAATTAATAAAATATTTTTCTAATGTAGACAGGAGTCTACAAAGGAAAATTGAAAATTTTCTCACAATTGGAAAGGTTAGAATAAAATATATTTTTTTCTTGGAACATGAGTGGAGACTCATGTTCCAAGAAAAAAATATATTTTATTGAGAGGAGTCTCAGAATGAGGGGGTTAAAGCCATCTGCCGTCTGCCACGTTGGCCAAGTGCGACTTGGCAGACTTCACACGCCTTAGAGAACATTTTTTGACAACGCTAAGGTGTGTAGATTTCCTCACGATGTTTTCCTTCACCGTTATAGGAAGTGATATTTAAACTTAAAACGCACATTTTGTAAAGAGATGCACGCCAGGATTTGAATCCGGGCTGTCGAGTGAGGGTCGAATTTCAAACCACTAGGTTATCACTGCTTCCTCCAAGATCTTTCACGCTGTCCAAATTTTTATATTTTATAATTATATTTTAGATATTATAGATTATATTTTGGAATATTGTAGATTACATTTTAGAATATTATAAGTACATTATATTTTAGAATGTTATAGATTACCTATATTTTAGAATTGTTATAAAACGTTACAGATATCTCTAAGGTATTA
The DNA here is from genome assembly GCA_018245635.1 of Mimoniades versicolor eupheme. Taxonomy (NCBI): domain Eukaryota; kingdom Metazoa; phylum Arthropoda; class Insecta; order Lepidoptera; family Hesperiidae; genus Mimoniades; species Mimoniades versicolor. Next base: position 11,983 of record DWDW01000438.1, on the reverse strand, counting down.
TTTATTTCTTGCAGCGTTTTAATTTCATCACATCATCTTCCTGTGTCAGGCCAATGCTGGACACCGAGTTTCCCTAATTGAGGGCCTTTCGACCCATAATCCCTGCGTCGGGCATGCGGGTTGGGGATTAATCTTTCCTTTACCGTCAGTGACGTTTAATTTTGTCATCGAATGTAACAATGTGAAACCTGTAGCGTGTGTTCAAATTTCAACTTCGGACCAACAGACATGATACACAGACAAACCAACAAAAATAATTTTATAAATAAAATATAATAACAGAAATTTTCTTTGAACCATTCTTACAATACAAGTATTTTCATATACAGATAATAAGATATTTATTTACTTTTCCAATCTGACAATCCCTTGTACGAACGACGTGGGGCTTCGCGGAAATTATATGTATTTATCGTTTTCCGTTCGTTGTCAATCGTTCACAATTGAATTTTATTACTGGCAAAGTATTACACACGTATTTGAGACGAAACGAGACCCAGACTACGTACGTAGGGCGGTACATGTGTGCGAATATACCTACATACTTATACAAGATTAAAGCTGAACGTGCGCCCTATAAGATGTCTATTTACGTTAACAAATCGTTAAGTTAGTGTTTTTCATTACATAATAATAATAATAATATATCATTATAATGTAACATCACGGCTGTAATCTCCGAAGAGTTAGGCAGAGGAGTGTAGAACACTCCCACGTTTCACCAGTTACTTTTAAGTCCCACGATGGTATAGGTGGTGAGCCTATTGCCATATACCGGGCATATATCCAGACTCCAAGCCATTACTAGAAAATCCAAATTAGATAATTTAGTATTATCATTATAATCATCACCATAAACTTTGTTGTCTCGCCTTTTGGATACGCATCGCCCTTCAGAACATAGGTTAAGGCCATAGTCTGCCTCCCTTGCCAAGTATGGATCAAATTGGCAAACTTCACACGATTTAGACAGCAGTGTGGAGAATTCTAAGGTAGGTATAAAAGATTGCTACTCATGATTTTCTATATAAAAGATATAGAAAATCTTTTGATATTTCATCTAGTAACTCAAAATTAAATACAAACATAGGTACATACATATATTAGTGGCCTAACGCTTTATCATTTAGTCTAGTTTGACATTTATAGACAAAGGTACGTATGAAGAGTGATAAGTGTAGAAGAAGCACATCAGGTTTGTATGAATAGGTAGATACATCAGACATTCGACGCTCTCTGCCTACACCCCAAGTAACCGGGCGTAATGGTATAATGATAAAGACTAAACAAACGATCTGCATACGACCTTTGTATGCGGTTACAATAAGTACAATCAGTCAGTAGGCTAGCTTTAAATACGTGCCGCTGCTCATTGGCTTCCACACTTGATCAGATGGGATTACGCGACGCAAGTTATCTTACCTATAGAAATAGTAATGGAATTCCGTCGGGGAAAAGTTAACGATCGAGTGAGCAAAAAATAAGATTATATATACGTACCGTACTTTGAATAATGCAATAACATGAGTATGAAAATATATAGAACAAACATATAACATTTTCGTGTACCAATATTGTCTTCCGGATATATTTCACTCAAATATTCAATCAACTTTTAATTACAACTGTTTGCACCAGTTTCTAAGAATCAAGAGAAGCCGCGAAATAAGTACCCTCTACAAGTTATTCGTTTGCATAAACAAAAATGTCGTACATTAGGTACTTAACATTAATACATTAACTAAATTAATCTAGTATTTCGTTTAAGTACGCACCTTATACATAAGCATGTCCCAATCATAAAATATGATGAAATTGTACAAATTATTTAAGTAATATCTGAGCATACGAATTTCAAGTTGTTTAATTGTAATATGAAATAAAGTTATGTAAGCATCTTCTTTCTTTTAATCTGAGTACTAGCAGTGACTTATAGCTTTAATGCTATAATAAGAGTTCTTAGTTCCCAAGAGATACTACTTAGATAACTAAGTAACGGCTCCATCTTTATTAAATGATATCTTTTCGAGATATTATCTTTCCTTCTTCATTCAACGAATAGATGTAACGATGGACCAGAGTATTTAGTGAATAACTATGACATCATATTTTTGATGTTTTAATTACAAATAGAAGAACCTCAACCCAGTGGAGTAGCGTGGGTTTCAGCCGCCCGGGGCGGGAGAAAATGTTGCCGCCCCCTTAATCGCCTTCTGAGAATCTCGACGACCAAAACAAAGTCTCCTGAGAATCTGGGCGAGCAACAAGGAACAGAGAAACGGCTTTGTCGCCTCTTTTATCGTATATATAAACTATTTTGTCGCTTCCTGAACAACCCTTTTGCCGCCCACTAAAAATGCCGCTCGTGGCGAGCCGCCCCTACTGCCACCACGCTACGCTGCTACCTCAACCCTCATCCTTCATCATCATTAAGCATTTTATAGATCCACTGTTGGTTAGGTACATGTCTCCGCTCAGCATTGTTATTTTTTAATCATAAAAGAACCTTATTGTGTTAGTTACACTATCCTTAAGTTTATTGTATTCGTACGCTATGAATATAAAACTTACGTTACGTTCGTTAAATATTATTATGTTATATCTGTTTATGCATTTTTCAGTTATTTTATCGGTAGTTTCTTTTACAAGTCACTTTTAGAAATCGCACTAAAAATTTTCGAACGTTTCTAACAAATTAACTGGCAGTTACACCACAATTGTCAACGAACATGAAATTGTAATGAAATTTCTACACGTACATTACGAAGGAGTATTTACATTAGAGATACGAAGTTTATGTAGAAATACATACGTAAACGCAACTCGTTAAAGTTTTCCTTTGACAAGCCGCAAACACAGGGTATGCCTTTTCGTGTTTCACTGCCTTGTAAGTTTCGTAACAAAGTTGTTCCTTCAACACATTAACTTTTGTGAAAAGGTCGAAGTCAGATGTTAAATTTTGCGAGTGTTCTTCGCTACTCGACCTTAAATTTGGTACGAACATCATACCTACCTGTTTTCCCCGGAGCTTTAATGTCAGTAAAGTAAAAAGTATTCTCAAAAACAACTTGGGAACAAAAAGAAGTTTCTTTGAGCTATTTTTAACGTTATTTCAATTCACTATAAGACATGTCTTGCAGTTAAAGTGAGTGCCTAACGGTAAGAATGCCTCGGCAGACTTAGAGATACAAGTTGCCTTGGGTTTTACCCGAGGCTCCACGCGCCGTCGTTGTCAGATGTCACGAACTCACGCCTCGTTGCTGACACTACGACCGCATAACAGTTACATAACGGCTACAATGTACCATTGCTTACACAAGGGTCGAGGAAAATTGTTTTGCCATTTACATAGAAACGATACTTGCTCTCAGTTAATTACTTATAACAAAAACTGACAAACTGAGCATGAAAATTTTCCCCGAACATTTTGTGCAGACTAATGATTTCACGCCAGGAGCCCCGGCCGACCCAAATATGTATTTTAGGCTTCGCGGAGGCCGTAAATGTGAAATTATGAAATGATTTAGGATTTTTTTTCTTAGCACAATAAAATAGACGTACGACAAGACTAATTGGGTTCTAGATTACGCGTAATGTAACACCTCCATACATTGTTGAATACATTTTACCTAAAGGTCACGAAATCCAATTATACAAGGTTAAATTATGTCATTGCTGTCTTGTTTTAGTTCTTAAGTCAAACGTCTGTATGTAGTAGGTATTCAGAAGTGTTTACTTTGTAAAATTGGCCATATACCCAACTGGCACGTTTGGTCAAATTTTTAGGGAATCTAGTGAGATTCACTAACAAATACCCTCAGCAACGGTCGCCGAGACAGGGGTTGTGGGTTCCATACCCCGTCAGAACAAATAATAAGTGTAATAAGTGGTGTTTGTTGTATGTATGGAAGTAAAAATATATCTATACTAGTCTGAATTATTATGTAGTTTATCAGCAGTCTAGTTAGCATAACACAGTCTCTGCCTAATTTCGAATTAGACGGCTATGTGTATACGTTCCAAGATATTATTTTATATCCTTTTCTTAGTGGTGTCCAATAAAAAATCATATAAAGTGGTGCAATTATAAACATTACGTACACTTGGAAAGGCACACTTTCAATTTTTTAACAAAATACATGCTGTGTTTATAGCTGAGGTAACCGTTTCTTCAAGTTCACACTTTTAGTCTGAACTGAAATCCTATTACGGACCAGCTTACGATCTTATTAGATATGTAGGTGCTATTAACTATAGGTACACTTAAGCACATTTAAATTGGCATAATTATTTTAATTCTTAAAATATGCAACTATTTATCATCATCAGCCTAAGTGCCCCGCTGGACATACGGATTCCTTGAGAAATTTTTGCACGTAATATATTTATTACTACATATTAATTATATTTATTACTTCTTAGCTGACGTAGATAAAAGCAACTGCTATCTGCAACGTCTTGGCGTTCCAAGACACTCAATGCCGAAAAACCTAGGATCACCAAGGAAAGATAGACGCAATGAGTAGGTACTACTTATTAATCAAAATGTTATGCATAAATTTCACATCTATTCCAAATCCATAATGTATCAAAAACACAAGCGATATATGCACATACGAAAGTTTTAATTAAGTATATTCAACAGACCTCACGGTATACTAATTTAAACAGTGATCAAAGTTAATACGCAAGAGAAGTGTAGTACAGTTAACCGGTGTCAAACCATAATTGTAGAGGTATTAAACATATTATAAATATATTCTACATTCATAATTGCACTATCGTAAAACTCTTACCATACTTAATGTACTACTATCAACTACCAACGTTAGTGCTGTTCATACCATTTAAAACTTACAACGTAGTTGCACCTGACACGTGGTATTGAAACATTCTGGAACTGCGCCGTACTTAGTTTCACTACTATTAAACAGTACTAAATATCAACAGTGATTTAGGTCAGAACATTTGCAAGTTGTCCAAACACCTGCACCTGATTTGACCTCACTAAGCAACATTACCAGTACAACTGCTGCTTGATAATACCTTACTAACAGGACACTGCATAAATTTGGACTTTTAGTTAATTTATGGCAATTTTATAATTCTAATCAGAAATTCAAATCCAAAGTTTAAGGTTCAAAATATATAACTTAAACAATAAAAACACGGGATTCTTGTGACACATTTTCTTTGCGATTCGTTAAAATCAGTAGAATAATCGTAATTCACGTAGAATTGTAGAATGCATGCAATAACATGTAGAATAGTAAAAAAAATACTCTTTTTATTTTGTTAGTCAGCAACATCGGTATACATTTTGTGTGTGTAATATAATCTCATGGACATTTTAAGCTTGAACGTAAAATTAAAAACCTCGAGGTAACATTTTTTGGTAACGTTTGCTTCTTGGTTAACCGTCCATTACTTACACGCATGGTACGATCAACGTATGTTGAAAAGTAACAACGATGTATGTTGAAAAATAAACACGCATGACATAATACAATTTTTAGTGTACAATTATAAGTTAAGCTAAGTTAATTATACAAAATATTATATAGTTAAAACAACAAAACCACGCCTGTGATTTCCGAAGAGATAAGCATAGAAGTGTAGGTACACCTCCACGTTTCACCAGTTACTTTATAGTTTATACATAACAATAGTTACGTATATTTCATATTAGCTGTAAGGTAAGGCAAAGATCAAACCATATTAGATATTATATGAGTCTTCGTGGTTCGTACGTTTTATAAGTTTAGACCCAGATAGGTACTTAACAGATTTTATTATTAGTAGATCGATATAGTGTAGACATTATATAACTATAAAGGTGAAACAAATTCGGAATAAAATGAAGTCGAATTTGGATAGATGTTAAAAACCTTTAGTAATACGATAACAGCCTTCGTCCCGGGAACTGTTTCTCAATTCTTTTAAAACCGTTTAAATATCGATAATGCGATGAACGCCGAAACGGATGGAATAAGACTATCGAGGGAAGTGGGATCCACAAGGGAGTTCTTCTAACATTACGATATGCGTATGATAAAAGTTATTTTATTGTTGTACTGATAGGACACAATTATTCTAAGTTATAATTTTAATTTAATTTTATGTTATAATTTTTATTCAAATGTAAAAGCTATTAAGTATTTATATGGCATTATGTCTCCCATTTAGTAATATTAGATAATAATAAGAATTAGATACTAGCATGAGGTGCTTAGATTATAATACGATAATATAATTGAAAGCTTATTAAATCGCACAACACAAGGATAGAACTGGCTCAACTGTACGATGTACTTACTCATTTTGTTCAAAATACCATCCAATAACAAAATAATCTTTGTGATACCTCCTCCGATTCTTAATATTTATATCAACAATATTGCAAAGACAGATACCTATATATGGTATCTATGAATTGATAGTTAAAACGAATACTACTATCAGGTACCTGAACAGCACAACAGACACTAAATTTATTTAGATTATATCTCAAGACGCAAAACCCTCGGCTGGCGAGCCACTTGCGTCAAGGCCACGCCAAGGAGACGTTCAGATTTCACCTCGGCCTATTGTAAAATGTAATGAAACAACTAAGAAATTCCATTCCACTTATCGTGAGTTGCTTATGTGGTTATTTAAAAAAAGTGTTTTCGTTTATATAAAGGCGTCCGAATGTAATTAAATTCTGACTATAATTATGGCCATTATTTGCATAAACATTCCACACTAAATTGTTTCGTGGGATACTTTTCAGTACAAAATTTTGATTGATTATTATATGGTACCTACGTATTACCTTTGTAATAAAAAAAGTAGTTCTTTTTCATAATTTAGTGACGCCTTCCGCCAGTTCCTGTTATCTTTGTACAGAATACAGTGTGGCATATTTATTTGTCACAAGGAAATATGAAAACCTTTGGTGTTAAATATGATTGTTGACCACGAAAAGCCACACCTCTACTCGCGGGTAATTGAATACATAAACGAATTACGACCGTGACAATAGTTTAACGCACTGTTTATAATTTATATGAATAAAGATGATAAGGTTTTATTATTGCTTTTACATTTTCGTGGTGCTGTATGAATATTGAACAGGCCTCAACAGTTTTAATGGAATTTGCCTTATACAAACGAAACGATTTTAATACGAGCGGTAAACTTTAGATTCTTATATCAATATTTTATATTATTATAATATAACATTCTTTAGGTAGCAGAAACTACCTACGTCTAATAGAAGTATAAATCATTAGAACTGTGCCTTTGAAACTATACACTTCCTATATTCATATGTATATACACAAGCTTCGCTCGTTACACTTTTTCTGTCTTGATTACTACGAAAAAGCAATAATGTATATAGGTAATATAGAGATATTGATAGGTAATATGTAGATACTTATTTGTACGACTAAGGTATAAATAAGTGCTTGAATACCTTACAGGTGACTATTTAAATATAGCCGTGAAAACATCAAAAGTAGGTACAACATGGCAATATTAAATAAGTTTAAAAAAAGAACTGTTAAGCGTTTATCTATTCAACGAACTATGTTGATAAATCCAAAGCAGTGACGGTAAATTTTAATTCCAAGCGTTTTCCTGCACGCGAACTCTTACAAGCCGCATAAATTAGAGACAGTCATATTAATGTACGATGCCATAGAATTACGTACACTATTCGTATTACGGAGTTTAAAAAACACCCTGTAGGGAGTACCTAATGTAAATTTAATACTTCTAAACGATGAAAAATCAAAATGGCGAAAGTGAGACACATGGAGAAAATAATCACTTAGAAATTTTCTGGTTATAGAGTACTTTCCATTTGGCGATTTTACTTTTTCAGTTTCAGGTAGTTGAATAAAAACAAGACATTCTTTTTAGTCGTCCTTATAGATTTAAAGTTTTCTTTCTCTTCTTATAGACAAAAAGATTTCTTTATTTATTTCTAGTCACAAATATAATGTAGATACACATATAATTTATTGATAAACTATATGTACTTAATTATTCAATTCGTTATCATAGATATCGAAAAGTCTTGTGAGGCAATATTACACAACTTTATGAAATTATTGTATATTTAACGGAGAAAGAGATTAATCGGAAACATACCTACCTATATTAGATTTTTTATTAAAATATAGCAATAGAAAGAAGTTGGCGTACGCTTTGTACGTGATCAGTGTAAGTTATTAGTAGACGAAAAGTACCTACTCGTAGTGTCGGCGAGAGTTCGGTAAAATACTTATAACAATATACTTGCGTAGATAATATGTAGACTTGCGTAGACAACTTGAATATACAACGATAATATAGAATAGTAGGTAGTGATCACAAAGTTGAAACATTAAACGAGGTTAAATGGAGATCACTACTATTGACTTGAATAAACACACAACTTGAATAAACCTAGTCATAGTTAAGGCTGAATACACGCAAACGTTTTGCCGCAGCGTCGATGCGGTGTCTGCTCGCACCGGCCCATTTCACCTTTATTAAAATTAATTTAACTGAACTGAAGCAACTGCAGCAGTCGGAAAGTGGGTCAATGGCAGGCTCCCTAGAATAGAACTCACTCAAGGGTGGATGAGCTCCATTGTTATCCGTACGATGTTATCAAGAAGTAGTGACAGCATCATGAATTCAGTTAATATCAGTTTTATAAAAAGAAGAAGAAAGTTCACAACTTTGAAATTCTAGTAAAATGTGCGCAGTTAGTTTCTCCTTCGGTACCAGTTACCTACGTATGTATATGAAGATGAAGTAATGATTTTTTTTAATGTCTCTATTGTGATGATTTTGTGCATTCTAGAGATAAACTAATATAAAAAGAACATCGGTCCATTTAACCAAATTATTTTAATGTATGAGAAGAAAACCTTATAAGATTACGTTACTTGTGTGCGTCCGTCGATTTGACTACGGACCTTCTTGAAACGCGCACATTCACAGAAAATGTTACAAAAATATCATGAAAAACAAATAAGTAAATTAGATAACATGTAGTAAAACAAAAGCCAAGCCAAACTCATATTATTTATGTTTCATATGTTACGTTTCCCTAATGATAGCAAAGGCTTTCGTTCTGTAAGCCTATCCTAAACTTTCCTCATTAAAACATTTTGCAGCAATGACTTTGCTTTGAGTTCCGTAAACTGCCTTTCGCCCTGTGTTATGATATACATATTTCTATTAAAATGACATAAAACAAAATGAAAGTAAAATAATGAGCTTCAAGGCACATCGCAATATAGTGTTCCAGAAGTACCTAATCTTTAGGTTAAATAATAACCAGATAATTTTATTTAGTAAACGCTCGCTCAGAGCGAGAAAGGTATCCGAATAACTAAATTATTAATCCTGCTCCGTTTCTGGAAAATGTTAATCAGAGTGAAGGTAATTTGCCAACAACGATGAGATAAAGTTTGAGAATAATTTAAAATTATTTTTTTCGCCATTTTTAAGAGGCTACTTTGCTTCTCAACTTAATAGCTTTCATTTATTTAGGAGTAAGTTCCTTAGCGATAGCTTAAACAATGCCTATTACTTACGAAGTTAATGCACCGAGATGACGTTGGCCTATTTTAGCCGCCTCATTAATTTACAAATGATTAAGCAAGAAACTGTAATATCTATTGGGATTTTAATGTGAAATTATAAAACTTAATTTTAAATACATATGTATAATATGTGACCAGCAAATTACTTTATACCTACATATAATTTCATGTTAGAAACGCCTTAAAACTGCTTCGGCTGATAGTGTACCTACACGTGAATTTTAACTACAGTACACGTATCTTCTGCAAGTTAAGACGTGGCTCGAACAGTCCTCTTCTGCATTTAAAAAATATATTTGAGTTCTGTTGATCAGCCCTAGAGCTGTATAATATAAGAGAAAGCTATGAAATTAACCAAACGGAACCCGAAAAGAAAACGAAAACATAACTTAGTAATCCAATTTTTGTGAGAGCATAACTACACCCCCAAACTGATTCTATCCGACAATTTTTCCTTAGTGTGGGATTATTTTTCCTGGTTGATAACAGTAGGTAGCTTTCATAAAGACCTTGTTAGACCTTCATTTAATTTAGAAATACGGAGTAGGTACCTACAATCTTTACAGAGGCTTGCGAAGCTTAAGTGGGACTTCACTGCAACCTGTTTATTTTCGTGCTCGGTCTGAATCTGTTCACGTAACACTTATGTTGGTTTGCTTTTAAAATTCTGTATCTACGTAATACAACAGACATTTAAGACGTGTGTAGTCATATTTCACGAGATTATATAAATATATTTCTTTGAAAGGTAAATAATTCAAAAAATATTAAAACTATTAATATTACTACAGTATTTAAATATGTGATCTTTAGAAAATATAGTTTTGTGAACTTAATTTTAAATTAGGTTCCAAAGCATAATAGTGATAAAACTAGAGACCAAAAGATACCAAGACTAACTGACCCCTTGCTTCAGAGGTTAACTAACCTAGCTTCTAAGCGGAAAAGTCGTGGAATTTGATTCCCAACCAGGGCAAATATTTGTACAATGAATACAAGTATATTGGATGAATACATAACATTACCATGTGTATCCATTAAACTCTTCTTATAAATATACAATACATAGCAGACTACTATCACCAGACATGAATTAACATCCAGCAAAATTACAAATTCAGAGGTACAAATTTCGCCTCCCTCTGATTACTGAGGGTTCATTCTTGTTACTGCCCCAGTAATGCGTGAGGTACCCTAATCACACCAAATAATGTCGTTCAAAGAACTAGCTCAATCTCAAAGGAATTTGTGCTAAATTTTAAATGCCATCTAACAGTGTAATAGGTATTTTATTAACACACTTAAGTAAATGATTACTTAAATTGTTTACTATCTTTTATGTTTCGATTGTAACACAATCTAATAACTACAGAAATAATTATTCTGTAATATAATCGTTACATAAGCAACATTGCAATAAAATAACCAAAAAAAATCTGAAAGCTAATGTTTGTAGATAACAATGGCAGATAACATTATCAATGCGTTACCGGTACCTACCTACTATAATATGAAGTGTAACGTACTTTTTAATAGATGAAAACACTAATTAACATTCAATCTTAATGGTGAAGAGTTTTTGAACTCTGACGAGAAGAAATTAGTAGGTTAAAGAGGAAACGAGACATTTTACTTTGGTCAATCAAGTAATTTCAAAGTCCGATTTTTCATAAAATCCGTTTAATGGTGTGTCAACAACTGGTCGGCGTAATCAAAAATCAAATTCAATTACTCAAATTCAATTTCCGTCTTTTTTTCTATTAAGTGAAAATCGATTTCGCTTCGCGTCGCGCTGAAGACTTTTAACTTTTAGGTTAATTAAATCGTCGTTCATTCCGCGTCTGTACGTGACTTGAAAAATGTAGGTATACCTATTTCGCAACAAAATGTTGATAATTAAAGTCGTGATTGCGTTAATCAAAGTTAAATATTTCGCATTGGTGAGGCTAATTTAGTATAGGTACCTACTCGTGCTCAAAGCGAAAAGATACTACATTTCAATATTAGAATCATTTAAAAAAGTTATTATTCTAAAGGTAATATACCTAAAATATTGTTGATATTTTACGCATGCGGTTGATATTTTACGCATGCGTAATACGTATATTGACATCAATTTGGCGAATAGCTCCAGTAACGATTAACATCGAGTTTGAAGCCTTTTACAAAGGGCAACACAGCGATACGGAGCTTATCTTCATCTTGCCAATCTTATTTCTAAAACAGCTACGTGGAAGGCGAGCGAATTGGAGTAAAAATTCTTCAATTTTCAAATTTCGTCACTTCCGGATAGAGTATGTTGTTTAGGTAATGCTTTCTTTGTCCCAGTAGCTCGGGACCAGAATAAGAGCTACGGTATCTCCTGCCTGTCGTAAGAGGCGACTAAAAGGAGGCTT
>DWDW01000437.1:0-14945 GCA_018245635.1 Mimoniades versicolor eupheme | reverse complement strand
GATATAACGAACTATATTTAATCTTGATACGTCATAAAACTTAGTAAAGATAAAGGTGTATTTAAACCTAGCATTTAAACCTAAGGTCACCAAAATGTGTAGGTACCTAATTCTCAAGTTTTCCTGCTTGTCTGATTTTGCTAAGTTATGTGAATTCTTTACGCATCCCCAATTTAATGTGTTTATCAGGCCCACAAAGCATATTATTGGACAAGATATGAACGACATAATTTTTTTTGACACTAAACATACTTTATTTAATTGATTATATGGGTTTTAAGATATCTCATTCGGACAGTAAAGATTAGGTACATGACTGTGTTCCCACTGATTAGGTTCTATTAGTGTTAAGTATGGCGTGTAACGTAGATACTTGTAAGTAAATATAATCTTTCGTTACAAATCAGTTCATAGTAAGTTATTTGCATTAAATCCAAAAGAAAACGCAATTACAAGCACAAATCATTATATCGTCACCCGCGGTAAACCCACTTTTAAAGCGATATTCCAGATAGGAAAACGAGAAAAGTGATAAAATTGCCCAGTGTCTATGTGGCAGCAGTTGACTTCAAGAGACGATAATAATGATGATGATGAAAGATGAAATGGACAATTTGGCAGTTGTAAAAGTTAAACGAAAACGTGATATGAAAAGCGAGCTAATGAATAGAACGTTTTGTGTGCTATCTTGCCTAGCCCTGATACCATATCATGGTCATAATGAGTTTATAATTGGTAACTATCTCTTGATCTAATATGCATTACAACAATAATATTGTACATGTGGCTACAAGGTTCGTTTTCGATTCCAGCTTTTGAGTTCAATACATATCTACTCGTAATACAAAAAGACAAAACGAAATCTACACAGCGTATATCATTGTTATTTATTATTTTCCATGTCATAGTATTACAATTACGACACTTTCACGCAGGGTAGATATTCAAAGAAACAAAAATCAGACATTAGCTCAGAAAAACTTAATAAAACTATGAAGAATATCTTCCAGCTAGTCGTGTATATTCATTCAGATTTTACGACTTTATGTGCTAAATAAATAACATCAAAATCAACGAAATGATAATAACAATGAACTAGCATAAGAATCAACAAAATATATTTTTTACATTACCTTTACTCTTTACATTACCTTTATTCCTTCATTATAATGGTCTCATTATAAGCTCGAGGGTATTATTCATTTATAATAACAATAGGGTTTTAAGATAAAAACCAAAGAAATAAACTACCCCAAGTGCAATTATCCTGTAAACAATAAGAATAATTTCCCAAGAGGCCTTTGTTCGTATGAAGTAGGTACGTACAGTATGCACAGGAGTTTTTATTGTGAAAAAATGCAACTGAACTGTAGCTCACTAAAATCCTTGTACTGTAGTCTGAGCTCATTAGTGTCCCTGGAGAAATTCATAAATTATTTTTCCAATTAGAAGAAGCTGGTACGAGTACGTCGCCGGAGACCTGGAAGAATGTTTAAAACAATCTGAAAGTCACATCTAGTCCGACGTTCTTCAATCTGGCCTGAAACGGCATAAAGGCCTTGAAGCGTTTAATAATAAGCGGATAAAAATGTGCTTAGTAGTGGGAAATAAAAAGGTTTGCAGTCAATAAAAACCTCTTCAATAATCTAAAGTCGCTCACTAAAGGCACATATCAATCAACCACCCAAATTTAGAACACCATGCATTATACGAATCATTCACTGATTTTTTGTTTATTGTTCCATAGATAAGAACAAGCAAAAAGATAAAACAATAATGCAAAACTTGTAACTACATATACGAAATATAAAACACGCATTCGTTTGGTTTAAATTCACTACTTTGTTCTTCCATTTACTTTGTTCTTACATTTACTTCGCATTACTGTTTACATTAAATTGCTCTTATTTTACGTAATTACATAAGCAAATTGCTTTTCATCTATTCCAATATCATAACTAAACTTGCGAGGATAACAATGGCTACTTAGAAATTTACAAGTACTAGTACTTAAGTTGTACTTGTTTTTTTATAATCGTAATTTTGTAACAAACTGAAAAAAATCTGTAAAACGTTACCAGCGCAAATTGTTATTATGTTATATAGGTAACTGTAATATGTTACGTAGTGAACTTTTGTCGCCTGATAACCAAAAAAAAAATGATGAATAAATTATGTTGAACGAGATAACATTATTTTAGTTGTATTAAAAATATTCATCCGCAAACTGTTACTCACTGAGCAAATGATACTCGCGGGGTTTGTTCTGAATCATCGAGATTTCTTTGTTTTACCAGAACTGAACAAATATCAGCTTTTGTTTAGCGCATAAAGCAGACGTACCTACATTAAACACATTGCTCTCTCCTATCGTTAAAAATTATTTTATGATTTTACCTAAAAACTGTATTCACCTACGGCCATTACTGTTGTTACACTGTGTTTTTATAGTTTGGCAACTAAGCAAACACCGACACGCGTTTAACCATTCCGTCTTAGTTTTCTACGATGGTAGGTTGTGTTTAACGAAAATTATGACGACTGTTTGTTTAATGAAATTGAAAGACATATAATTTTCCAATTAAACTTCATATATAATATATTTATACCTATCGGTGAAAGATGCTTATAAAACAAGATTGTGTTTGTGTTTTGAAAAAGTAGTGGTCGATTTCCATGTTATAATTAGATTAGCAATATTTAAGGGCGACCTTGAGTTAATACTCAGTTTCACGTAAACGCAGCTATTCGTTCCATTGGAAGATAGTACTGATAACTGTGTGGTTTCTATAAATATTTTATTTTAAAACTCTGATACTTAATAACAAACACAATTTACGTATAATAAAATTATTGTCATATTTCCCCGTCATAAAATCTTAATATATGTCCTATTAGTGTATTGAATATTATTAACGCCTAATCTAAGCACAGGTACATTAGTACCACAGTGATAAAACCACTATCGATTGTGATCGATAAATTCTGTGATAAGAACTGATGAAGAGTTCGCGCCATTTATATCTATGTCACGACTCTTGTTCCGTCAGTCGTGACTTACGCTCACCGAGGCTTAGTGTTCTCAGAAGTAAAAGGGAATAAACGACAAGATGTGGTAAGAATAAAACACTTCATTTATGACAGTTTTAAGTTTCTGTGAACACATTTGTTTAAAACTTACCGTTTTTAAATAAAACATGAACATTGTAATCATTATTTCTGCAACAAAGAAACAAATTTAACGGTGCATGACTCTTCTATTCTCTGTTTAATCAATGTCTTATGCAAAGTATTTCACAATCTGTAAAGTCATATAAACGAAACAGTTTTCAATGCGCGTTATAATTTGCCTTCTTGTAATTTTGTTTTGTTTGAAAAACTGTTTTTTTTTAGTTTGTATGAAACACATTTTATTGTAACAAAATAAACCCACAAATGCATATAAAGTAACTCAAATGCACATAAAGAGAAGAAAAAGGTGCATTAAAATGCGCCTCTCGTGTACATTGACACGAAATGCACGACCAGTCTTGCTATGCATAAGACGAGAACATGGAGGACACCGAGTCACTGACCTCCGTATAATGGTCTCTGCGTGAAAACAAAATGTTTTGAGCTTACAGTAACTGGAACAATACACAAGCGTTTACTTGATAATAATCAAAGTAACCTTCTCACATTCGTAGCACCAACATGGACTACTTGAAAAGTGTTTTTATAGAAGTAGGTATAATATGAAAAAATATCAAAATGTACCAAAAATATGCCAGTACGTACCTATATATTATACTCACATATTATAAAACATAATATGTCCGTATAAAGTACCTAGAAATTTTTCAAAACACTACAAATTACTTGTGTCGAAATAAATTAACGAGTAATGTGTTTCGTGATGCCATAAGCAGAATACTGGTTACACTGCGCTAACAAGCGTACGTACGAGTACAACCAAAGTGAAAGTTTGGCGTTCCGATATCGCAAACTTTGACGATTGTTGCCAATTCACATGTAAAAGTATCATTATTGAATAGACTGATGTTTTAGCTGATCTCAATGATACTTGTACGGTCAGTAGCGAAACAAAAGCCATTATCGCCATCGAATTGGAATCGCAGTGTTAACGTTGAACAAATACTTAACACCGCATTAGTAGGTACCTATAATTGCATAATGTGATACCATTATAGAAACAATCTCGTATTATTTTCCATTGATAAACTAAAGACACAGTTAATATTACTATAGATAGATAACAAGATAACATTATTGAATCATGTATATGATTGTATTTCGTTTATCTATCATATGCCATAATATGTATTAAGAAACCAATATACCTACATGAATTCTTACGGATACATAAGTGCATATGTACCTACCTATTCAAATGTACCAATTGGCTGGATTCATAAATTGTGTCCATATTCCGTGTTTGAGATAAGACATACGATAAAAATATATGACATAGCTCTATGGCTATTTCATAGTACCTATGACTCAAAATAGTAATAACACGATAAGATAACTCGTAATTTGGACTTTTTGTTGTCATATTTAAAACTAATTGTTACCTGTGGCTTCGCTCGAGCAGCCGTGAAAATAATATATTTTACTGCCACAAAAGTACATAACAACCTACATACATATGTGTTAATCCTAACAATAAGTTATTATCAGAACAAATTTCAATAAAAGCCAATCATTAGCTTTTACCTGATGAACAAAGAAAGAAAAAAAGATAGAAAAACCAGTTTGTTTATGTTTCACGTATTACGTAACAAGAAAAATCTTGAATAATTTCTTTCCGTCACTATTATATATAGTTATTAGAAATATGTAAGGTAGATAGCTTAAGTATACATATTTTTCTCTTAGTATTTGAATGTATTTAAATCACAAGTAGTAATATCACAGTTCGGGTAAGTTCAATACCTACATTATACATTAAAGAATGGGCTTAGATGCTTTGTTTCAACTAAACACTTATAAACCTTCATTACGTTTGACCTGAAACTGTGATTGGCTGAAGAACTATTTTTAAATCTAGATTGACACAACGTGCAATGCTTTATTTTCATTTTTCTGTAACACAAAGTAATTAGGTCAAGAAAAATCTTTGTACCTACTAATTTTTACAAGCTGTTATTTAATTTGCTAATAATATTGCGGGTACGTAGGAACATGAAATTTTGGTAGTTATAGTTAAAGTAGGAAGAAAACTAATATTTTCAAATTATATGCAATATAAATAGGTATATACATTCCATTTAATTAAATAAACCATTCATTGTTTGCGTTGATTACGTTCGAAATGTCAATTTCAGATACATAATAGTCTATGGTCAAGCAGCAGCATAGAGTAAACATTTATATAGATATAATCTTTGACACAAAAACCTTAAACGTTCATATTTAATTAAATGAATTGCGGTCGAATTTGGTCCATTACTTGGCCATTAGTACTTAGTAAGTAAGTCGTTTACTCCTTTTCTACTTTCAATGACCTTAATAATTGTGTACTTTTTTTGTTACAGTTGTGTATGTAGTTTGCTGTGTAAGCTGATAAGCTTCTTTTTCTCTCTTCTGTTTGTAGTCGCCATTATATTGCTAATCCTATGGGCCGTTGGTATCCTATTCACTTAGCACATGTAAGTACAAATATAATAAATATGAAGTATTGTTAATGTCATTATATTAATATACAAATGTCATATATAAATAGTTCAATTTTTTTAAAAACACAGAAAGCTCTAAAGCATTCAAAAATAAATTAGTTAATTTAGTCATTTAAGACCTTACGGATTTTAACAACAAACCTTACGTTTCTATAATTTTATAAATAATAATTTGTAATATTTTTTAATATTCGTTGTGGTTCTACTTAACTTATAACTACTAGGCACAGTAGCGTAGCGTGGGGGGGGGGGGAGTAGGAGCTTTCCGCCGAGGGCGGCACTTTAAGGGAGCGGTAAAACAGTGTTGGTCGGTCAGATTTTCATAAGGCCGAATATAATATACGATAAAAGAGGCGACACAGCCTTTTTCTGTTCTTTTTCGGGCGCCGAGATTCTCAGAAGACTTTTTTTTTGCTCGCTGAGATTTTCAGACGACCTTTTTTCTTTGTTCGCCAACATTCTCAGCAGACTTTTTTTTTCTCACCCAGATTTTGGGCCGACCTTTTTTTTCTCATCGACATTTTCTGAAGGCAAGACGTAGGAACTTTTAAGGGGGCGGCAACATTTTCTCTCACCCCTGGCGACTGAATCCTACGCTATGCCACTGACTAGGCACAACGTAATAATGTATTCTCAATTCATCTCAATAACATTAGACTCAAAAAAAATCTGTCATAAGGACCTGCACTTATTAGCGCGCTTCATCAATAGATGGCGTAACGTGACTAAATTGCATAATCGTTTTTTTGTTTGCCATCTGTTAGTTACCACGAACTCAATAACACTGTAACACACAAATACGCACACAAATACACACTAACTACATTTATATCCTTGAGTTATTTCTCTAAATATCAAGCGTTACAATTTGTTATCATTAATATCATAGAATTCCAAGCCATGACCTAGTACATTGATTTTTTAATATTTTTTTTTTGTTACAGATACTAGAGAAACAAAAAATTATTATGACTTTGATGAGAATGGACTAGAGAATATAATATAAGTCTAATTTATAAATCAGTTTTAAGATTTAAAAGAAACGTAACATCACGCCTGTCATCCCCGAAGAAGTAGACAGAAGAATGTAAAACACTCCCACATTTACACCAATTATGTTTACGTCCCACTCTAGAATTGGTGGTGAGCCTATTGCCATACTCCGGACACATATCCGGACTTCGATCCAGTACTAGAAATTCTAAATTAGAAAATTTAGTAGTGCCCGACCCGGAATTCGAACTCAGAATCGAAGATTCAATCTTATTTTATTTAAAATTACGTACAACGATTTAAGCATTTTCATTTTTAATACGTGTGCCTGCCTTATTTACACTATTGTTCAATAAACAGATTCTGCATGTATTTTTTTATGTATAAATCATAATTGCAGATTGTGTTATAATTTTTCGAATTGAACTATGAGTGTCCGTTGCATATTAAAATTGATTGAAAGTGTCAAAGTTGTACCTAAAAAATACTCTGCCCTGTAAGAAGCAACAATTTACAGAGTATAATCTACTGCAGTTTTCCACTGTTGTTTCAGAGGTCCAAATTTTTTTTATTATATTCTATCTCTATAATAAATTAATTTTGTTTATATAATAGCACGATAAGAATAATTTTAAGATTGAAAATTACTGATCTAAGTATGTTTGTAAATACATTTTAATTTTTTTATTTGTATTTAATTCACTTTCCCACTTTTCAAATTAAGACCTAAAATATTATGTAGTTGTACAGTTTGTCTGTTTAATGCACATATTGAATACATGTACTTACCTACTATGTATTATTTTATTGAACATTTTATAGACGTACCCTTTGTTATAAAGCGTACAGTGAAGAAAATGGAAACCCGCTTTTTAGCTATTTCCGTTCTTGAGTTTTAGTGAAATAGTAAGTCCATAGCGACAACACTATTTTATTCATGTATTCAGAGGTAACTAATAAATAGAGTATCCTCTGCTTTAAGCCAATGACTAACCCCTATACATAATGAAAATTAATTAAGTACATACATACATATAGGTACTTGACAATGCTCCCTTGACCAAGAATCGAAATTCGCCATGTAATTTAAACATACGATAATTACGGTAAAAATGCTTGAGTAATTACATAAAAAAGGTAAAGCAAACTTTATATTAACCTGAAGTGATGATGGGTTCAATTCAATTGAACTAATGGAAAATCCATGTTTTGACTGTAAATTAAATTTTCATTCTTGTTTCTGAATTCTGATTCAAAATCTTTTCAATCAGTAGATTCTTAACGAAATAGACGTGTACAAGTTTTAGTACAAATTAGAATGTTACCTATAATTGATTTGCAAACCGCATAGTCAAGACCTACAATAAAAAAAATGTTGAATATGTGGCTTGGACACCCAAAAATGATTTATACAAGCGACTTCAAGTTACCGCGTTACCAGAATAGAGAATTGAAACAAAACGCTTTTACAGTGATTTTAAGAGACGCAAATCGTTCGAGAACCAAATTTTCAAAACGTTCTGCAAATGTTGCCGCAAGACCTCTGATGTATTTAGCATCAATATTCGGAATTAATACAGTTGGAGACGTGAATCAAAATTGTAAAGTGAAATGGTTTACCAGATTATATACCTTAATATTTATGATTGCTATAATAATCTTGATCGTTTTTATAAAACCTGCTAATTGGGACGATAGCATACAAGACATACCGCTTGAAATTTTACACAAAACTCAGGGAATACAGGAAACATTAGAGGTTGTTTTCTTTATTTTCGTCACATCATTCAGAAACAGTTCTAAATACACGAAACTGTATAAACTACTAAACGATGTCGATGATCATTTAGGTGTATCCCAGAAAATGTTTTTGGGCAGGCGGTGTGTGGTTATAATTTTAATAGGTATTCCAATCGTGGAACTATCTCTGACATTTTGGTTAAGAACATTCTCAGTGCATAACTTAGTATCACATTTGATATTTTTCTTGTTAGAGCTGCAAGGAGCCATCTGCGCTTTCTTTCTCATCAATATGTATTGTAATATAATCATTTTTAAGGCCATATTGTTAAAAAAATCGGTTTATCTGCCTACTGCGAAACTCATTATTATGGGACAATTTAAATGTGATATGCTTTTGAAGGTAAGAAAATGTAATTATTATTATTTAAAAATACTATGTTTCATTCTGCCAAGCTGTGGGCTTTAAGTATAACGCCACCACAGCAAATTTCAAGTCACTGAACAAATTCTCGAAGGTCTAGTGAATAAACAGTTCGACAAGAACTTTATAAAGACGATCTCTATTGCCTTAGATAAAAGTTTGGGTGTTACACCACGACCACAACCAGTACAGTATCCCTGATTTTTGGGACAAAATTACATAAATTGCGCTACAAATTGCTGGCGCATTGCCTTCCTTGCTCGACCTGGCTTTTTGGGATTTCTTTCTGTTACCCAAAACTTGGCTCAAAGGTAAAAATAAGAGCTCGTAAAAAGAGGTAAAATATGATGCAGAGGGATATTTTCAAGTATTTGCAAAATCCAATTTTTCGATGTTTAAAAAAGTTGTAGATGTAGCGCCGCGAAAAGCATATCTACTTAAAAAGAGATTACTTTAAAGATTGAGAAAAACTTAGGGCTTCATTCTTTACGCCTGTAGAGTAACTGATCAACGCACGTAAATATTACATATTTTAAAGTAATCACATATTATTCAATTTATTGTTGTTTAAGAAATGTTCACAAGCAAACTGGTCTCCGGAAAATATTTCCTGGTTTGAACTCATGCAAATGTATGACAAAATCGCTGATACTATGTATATTTTCAACAAAATTTACAATGACCAGGTAAATATGTAACAATATTAATAAAATTAATTACATACCTAAATAAAACTACTTCCCCCCATGAAAAATGATTTTTATATAAACCTAAGCATGAAAACAGATTATACCTTTAAAAAATATAATAATACATAACTACCATACATAAAGTACCTAATTCTAAACATCCGTTTACTGCAAAATTTTTGTCTCCAAATGTAGTTAACTCCGATATTGATGTCTGTCTGTCTTTTACACCTCCACATACAAATGCCATTAATACTCGTAGCTCTTTAGAAGTTTGATCATGAAAACATTGAATCTCTTTTTCAGATTTTAATTACATTCAATTCATGGTTTGTGACAACATTGTTGATTATATGCAGGATTTTTTCGCCGTCTGTAGAGGTATTACAGATATAAATTTAAATTTCGAAATATTGTTCATTACCATTGTAGATAAATTTTAAAATTGTTTTTTTCTTTCACAGAATTCCAATGTAATATTAAGCGAATTACTGCAATATCTATTAATAAACAGCCGTCCAATATTATTAACGAACATGAGCGCATTTTTCGCCTTGGAAAGAAAAGTGATTATTTCAATTGTTCTTCACATTAAGTTGTACATGAAGGAAGGTAGGTTCAACTGACGAATATAACACACAAAATTTAAAGCTTACTATTACAATATTTTAAGAGTCATTGTAGGTACATTTTAATAATTCAACATACAAAATAACTATAATATTAATTGCATCGTTGATCGAATCATTGCAAAACGTGACTGCTGATCAAGAAGTTCTCTAAGTCCTAGATTCGATGCCGGGTCCGGTACTAATGATTTTTTGTAACTGAGAATTTGTAATTGAAATTTCTAGTAATGGCTTGGAGTCTGGATTTATGTCCATTGTATGGCCATAGACTCACCTCCTATTCCATGATGTTACGTAAACGTCACTAATGATGCGTGAAAGTGTACTACACTCCTATGCCCACGCTTCGGAGACTAAACACGTGATTTTATGTTGAAATAATTATTAAAAAGGAAAAAAACAAGAAGTGTTTTTGAGTGGCAATTATGTATGATTTATTTATAATTTTATTTTTAATGTACCCTTCTATGTAACGTGCAATCCGTGTCTATCTTTAATTTTTCTACATGTTTAAACACAGTTTCTACAGTTTCTTCTACATGTGTCAAATTAAAAGTTGCGCAGGTTTTAAACGAACCTTCAAGTCAAGCAAAAGTAATCATGACGTTCATAGTAGGTGATTTAAAATGAGTAATTATTATAAATTATACCAAGTTTCAGATTACAGGTACAAGGATCAAGTGCAAATGATGCTGGATCTTTTGCAGACGAGGAAAATGGAAATATCAACCAATGTTTTCTCAGTTAATATTCAAAGTGTAATCAATTTTGCTATGCGAGTGATCTCTTACGCAGTTCTTATGATTCAATATTTCTACTTATACATACACGAGTTAGAAGCAATGACTTAATATTTAACCCCATGCAATCTATAAAGTAACTTAAATTATGTCTTACGAATTATGTCTTAGTAAATTATGTCTAACGAGCTGATATGAAACCTCGCCCGAACAAATATTGGTTCCAAATGGCGGTATATTAAGGCTGGGCATACTAGGTACCATGGTATGTCTCGCACTAGGTGCCATTTGGGCGAACGTGTACGTATCTCTATTTCTAATTTTAAAATTTATGAATATACAGTTACTGTATGTTCACAACTTAACTACAATCTAAAATTACAAGCTAATCAAGATATTAAGTAATTTTAAGTAATTTTCTAAATGTCGTCACTTTTAAATGTACCTATTTACAACAATAAACGTCTCATAATAGAAATTTATCATTGTGTATCATGTTCCAAGTTACCACAATTTGCTTCAACATTTACAGGAATGTAGATAACTTAAAGAAAATACGTAGGTATAAACAATGTATTGGACAGCTAATTATTATTTTTAATAGGTATCAAAAAGTATTATTCTTTATACTAGGGAGAAACATAACGCCTCATTTCATGCCTTTCGGTTTCACGATAATTTACGGCCATGGTATTGCTTCTCACGATCGGTGATGCCTTGAACTCCTTTTAATAGTCTTGTAAAATTTTCCGAAAATAAATTAGCTTGTATTTTACCTTCAACATAGCAAATACAGTAATAGAATGTAAATATGAATTAATAATACTACATAGCTGGTCCAAACCGAATACGAGATGACAAGTAGCGTAAATCGTAATCGTAATCGTATTCGTATTCTTAATTTATTATTAATTTTGAGCGGTTCGAAATTAGTTATTTTTTTATTTTTTGCTTACAAAATTAAAAAATTTGTTTTGTCAGTATTAATGGTCAGTAGGTTACTGCGAAACCAGGTGTTTAGAACATTTAAATCATTTTGAGCGTATTTAATAATCGAATCTATTTTATGTCCAAAGTAGAATAAAATGGTGTCATCCGCATATACCTAATGATAGTTTGTTGACATTATTTTTTATATAGACCTTGAAAAGTAACGGCCCAAGTAGGGATTCTTGTGGAATTCCATATGTAATGGGTTTTGTAGAACTCTAGAATTCTGCTATTCTTGCTACCTGGAGACGACCAGTTAGGTATGATGCGAATATTTTGTGCGCTTTACCCGTAACACCAATGTTTGTTAGTTTATTTAATAAAATGTTGTGGCTTTTTGTATCAAACGCCTCTTTTAAATCTATAAATATGCCTAGACAGATCTATTCATCTATTTTGTTTTTAATTTTGCTTACTAGGTAAAATAAAGTGATCATTTTATTTTAGGTACAATAAAGTGAAGATAACAAAAGACCAGCTTGTCATCAAGCGAATCAAAAATTGTTAACCCATAAACCTAAATTATTGAATATACTGGCGACACCGCCACGTTATTATTAAATTGCAACATTGTTACTCTTTTTGTTGAAATCTCACTTGATGTTGATGAACTTGGCTCATCGCTGTGGTGGTAACTTGATTATTTGTCAATTCATTTTCATATTTCACGTTAGTTTCCAATTTCGATAACAAAGTTATAAAAAGTTTTGAATGTGAACTGTAAGAATTACAATACTGTAAATTGTAACATTTCATAAAGATATAATTATACAGCTTTATGGTACATTGAAGAAATTTTTTGTTGCATAGGTTCAGAGTGTAGTCTGTGTAGCTGTCAATAGTGCTGAGTTCCGTTATTTTAACGTCATTTACCTATATTCCTATTTCCTTTTGTTTGAATTATTTGGCAGTTTTGATTATTAATATTTGCACAATGTCTGGATGTAAGTATTTTTCTGACTATTACAAAGCATAGATTAGTTACCTACTTAACCAAAAGTTATATTGTTCGAATACTATTTTTTTTAAATATATATTTGATAACCTCCCAGTCCTGGCCAACTTGCATTATTTTCTGAACAATTAATATTCAAATAATCATTTTAGAAGCAAGCTTATCATTGTGAATAAAGAAAGATCGTAAGTTTTTCTTTACACGTATTTCTTGTTTTACATATTTAAAATGACACATTTACTTTTTATAGTCTATTAAATATACACCCCTATATCCTTGAAATTCTGTGATTCATTGATATCAGTGCCAGTGAGTCAACAATACCTACTCTACTCTACTGTGACTACAGCTCTGTTACAGTAATAAATATTTCATTATTGCACAATTTGTTGTCATCATTTATTATCAATTACTTAAAGAGAAGGTATACAGTTTCTTTTATGCAAACATTGTACTTTACTCATTAAATTAATTCTTGTACTATTTTAGATCCATATGGAGGTAACCCACCCCAATACCCCCCACCACAGAACCAGATCTACCCACAGATATACAACCCAGCAAATGCACCACCGCCAGGTCAACCAACTGTGACTTCTTACCCAACGGGTGGGTATGCACCTCAGCCTGGTTTTGCCTATCCATACCCTGGGCAGCCACAACCACCGCAACAAGCTCAACCAGGCCAACTGGCAGCAATGTCATACCCAGGTGTCATGCCAACAGCACCACAGCCAAGTGCTCCAGCTCCAAATTATACATATCCTGGTTATGCTCCACCACCCACTTATACTCGTGAGTATTCTAAATTTATTATAATAAAGAACACAAATCCATTTTTATTCTGTTATGAATCAAACATTTTACCAAGTAAAATGTAACAAAAAAGAATGTAACATCACACCTGTATTCCCCGAAGAGGTAGGCAGAGGAATGTATTATATTCCCATGACATGTTACATTTACAACCCATCATAGAATAGTTGAAGTGTATTGCTATGCCTTAGACTCACTTCCAGATTGAGCTACTACTAGAAAATCCAAATAAGAAAAATCTAAGAATCTAAATTAGTAAACTCCAATAGTGCCCAACACAGTATTTGAAACCAGGAACTGCAGTCATGCTTGCAGCCAAACACGACCAATGAGGCAGTTAAGTAAAATCTTGTAAATATGTAAAATAGTCTGGACTTGTGCCCAGTGTACCCAGGAGTGGTTTATACATAAGGCAGTGCATACAACTGCCTAAGGGGATAAAAATCATTGAAAATGTTTCATCGAGTGAAAATTTATTCTGAAGATTTCTAACTTCCAAGACAACAATATAACATACCTTTACATAACTAAATATCTTCAATATGAATATAATTGCATTATGATACTAAAAATGTAATTTAGTAAGTTAGAAAAGTGTAAATGGGTCCTGAGAAAGCATTGCCTAGGGTCCCCAACATTGTTAAACCGCCTCTGGGTGTATGGCAATGGGCTCTCCACTTATGGCTTGTTGACATAAATATAATTGGTTAAATTTTGGGAGTGTATGACACTCCTCTGCCAACCTCTTACGGGATTACAAAAGCGATATTACATATTCTTATTAACTTATTAACAACTCTTGCTAAGTGGGCTGATGAGCATTGACACATCCGTTTATGAGTTTGTTTGTTGCTCATTTCACTAAAAAAAAACCGTTTATTCCAGCTACAATTGAGTGGATTCCAACTACACCTCAGAATGCGCACACTCTCGCAGATAAAGCATTAGTTGCTGGTTATGAAGGGCACGATGGCAGTCCAATTTGGGTGATTCGAGCGAGATTTGAAAATGATCTGATTCCTGGGAAATTAGCTATTAAGCATCATTGCGCATATGTACCGTGGGGAGGAAAGGAAAATCCTGTTAACAATATTGAGGTAAACATTTTGCATAATAAAATCCTGAACATTTAAATGGATTTGTGTTTGGACTATAGCAATAGGCGCACACACTATTCCATGGTATAATAAAGTAACTTACTAGCTGTAACAGTTTAGAAACATTGAGTGAGGATATAAGTACACTTGGAGAAATCAGCAGTACAAAATCTAAGATTACATAAAATTATGTC
>DWDW01000436.1:0-14950 GCA_018245635.1 Mimoniades versicolor eupheme | reverse complement strand
TAGAGATATTTGGCACTCTGTGCTCTCTGCCTACCCCGCAAGGGACCTGGCGTGAAGATATGTATGTATGCATGTACAATAAAATTTTTAGAAACGTTGTAAAATAGTCCTGTTATACCACTACCATTACAGAATATTTCAATTTATGAGTACCAATTTATTTTTGTGAATCATGTCAATGGCAGAATTAACTTAACCGCTAACAATTCGAAAGGGGTTGAGAGGTGAGTTTCCAAAAACATGGATAATCAGATACGCGCCAAAGTTCCGAATAAGCTAATGGACCGTGTCTGAAATAAGGTGAATAAAGTACTCAATTTTACAACAAAACCACTTTAGTGATAAATGATTCCATGCAAATTCCATGCAATAATAATAAACGGACTTCAGACTCATTATATCTACTGTCCAGTAGACTTATGACAAAGATCAGATAAGTCATGAATCCCCATAATGTCTATTACAAAAACTTTACTATCATCCAGCATTACTAACTACGTATTAACGTATCCTTACCTATTTCTACGTCTTTGTCACCAATGTAACATTGACTAATAATCCTCCTAACAGCTACTTCTACAGTTCAGTTTGAGGCCCATAGAAGATTGTCCACCCCGTTCGTTAAGAACTCTTTACGTAACAACACGTCTGTCATGCGAGAGATACGGAGAAGAGTGTACTTTCACCAGTTACGTTTACGTCGTTCGACTACTAGAACGACTACTAGAAAATCTAAGTTAGAAAAATCTGATATTGCCCGACCTGAGATGTAGAACCAGGATCCCCAGATCGGCGGTCCCGCTTGCAACCAACACGACGAACAAGGCAGTCATGAGCCTCGTTCTAAAACAGCGTTAGCTAATAAAATTTACGTTTATTTCATAATGGCAACAACGCTATATTTCGAAAAATGAAATGTATGAAATTATTTAAAGGAATTTCGCATTACAGTCGCATTTTCTCCCCGGGAATTTAATAACGCTTCAGATTCAAGATACGGGCCGTTGGTATTCGTTACATGCACTTCTTTTAATAATATTTCAAAGTAGTGGCTCGGCATCTGTGTGTGGTGTATAGCAATGGGTTCACCAATTATTCCACGAGGAATACTATAACAGGTGAAACGTGGGATTACCGCACCCCACTGCGTACGCCTTCGACGAAACACAAGCGCAATGATATATTTTACTTGTGTACTGTGAAACACTTTTTCAACAACGCCACAGCTGCAAATTTTTTTACAGCAAATGAATCATAATTTTCAACGTGCTAAATTTGGCCATTTAAAATATTTTTACGATCATTAAAAAAAATATAAAACTGATGTACTTCTCACACGATTGTGGATGGAACATTTTAGCATCGCGAGACAAAAAAAGCCGAGTAAAGCTCATAAATAAAAATATAGGTACGTATCATGTTAAAGTCTGTTCATATGAAATGAAATGTCTGTTGGTTCATATGAAATGAAATGAAATTCTTGAACAATGCTTATGTATCTTCACACACAAAAAAAAGTGCTGGCAATATACCACCTTAGCTGGATAAACGTTAAAAAATACGCTTTTGGTTGGTTAAATTGATTGATTAGAGCGCGGAGCGTATTTATTAATAAACATTTGCTTAACATCCTACAAAGACATACATACATAAATTCCATTTATCACTTAATTCGTAACAGACAAACTTCCACACCGACGTTTTAAAAGCAATTCAACAGTTTCAAACGCCACGAAAATGTATTGAACGTAATGAATCCCTTAATGAGTCTTCTAATTAACACAACAATGGATATAACAGTATACACCAATTAAAATGATTTCCGTAATCATCTTGCGAAATAACTGTATCTCGTATATAAACGAATATAATACGAATGAATAATATGAACGAATATAAACGAATATAATAAAACGAACGAATATAAACTAATGATGATGATAAAGATATGTGGAGTTCGTCACAATGTTTTCCTTCACCGTTATCGCATGTGCTATTTAATCATAAAACACACATTTTTGTAAAGAGTTTCACGCTGGGCCTCGAAACCGGGGGCCCAGAATGAAAGGTCGAAATTCAAACCACTTCAAGCCATCACTCCTTTAATAGGTTTCATAGTAACAATCAGAGAGAGTAGTAAAAGTGAGCGGACTCTTACGCCTCGCTTTGACCGACGGTTCAAACAAAACTTTTAAGGAGTCTATCTGAGAATATAATGCTCTATATATCTAGTTTTCCCAAGAAACGTATAAATAACTCGCGTGAACTAATTTTACGCTCAATTTACTTAATTCGCTCATCTGAAATCACCTCTGTAGGCATATCTCCGACTCATAAATATCTTTTTCTCGGAACCATTAAATAAATGGGTGACTTAAGGGCCGTCGCCGTCGTGTCTGTTAGATATACCGTTTTCAAAACTATTTATTTCTAGACAGATTGCATAATTCTAGATTTTTTCCGTCGTTGCGATATGGCTTTTTTTATTCATGATTCTTATCTTAAACATTATGTATGTACTCGTATGTATAGAAATTTAATATTATTTTCAGTTGCCTTTAACGTTTTGTTTTCACTTAATGGCTTTGTTTAGTCTTCGCAAGAAAGAAAAATCTTTAGGTGATTGTAACGTAACGTAAGACAAGGTGGTTTTAAACAATTCAATACAACACTAGCAAAGTTCAATAGTCGTACACCACAAGCATTTCTTTTCCCCTTCCTTTTAGATGGAAATCTTTATGTAAGGGTCGTTATTTAAATTCACATATGAGAAAGTGCAG
This sequence comes from Mimoniades versicolor eupheme, assembly GCA_018245635.1. Taxonomy (NCBI): domain Eukaryota; kingdom Metazoa; phylum Arthropoda; class Insecta; order Lepidoptera; family Hesperiidae; genus Mimoniades; species Mimoniades versicolor. Next base: position 12,170 of record DWDW01000436.1, on the reverse strand, counting down.
TATTAAATATGAAGTAACGAAACGACTCTTTTCCGGTGACAAAAAAACATCAATTGCACTTTTATTTATGTTTAATTTTTATAAACTAATTTATTTAATTTTGATTTATTTTACATACATTATATCGATGCACTTCCGGTGCATCGCAGTGGGCAGAGGCAAAATCAGAACCAGACGTTAAACCCGGAGTTCGGCCAGAGCACAATTAAGTTTTGAGCGAGAAAGAGAGATAATGAAATGTATTTAATGTTATATTGTCCCGGATTATAGAAATTACTGAATAAATAGAATAAATAATTTACGAACTGAAAGTGTTCTAGACTTGTTGACTGACGCCAAAATGTATTATTAATAACATTAAAGTACCGAAATCCTTATATAATATGTATGTCACCCCATATATGTACATGGACTGGCCTCTTGTTGCAGATAGCGAACCCGACTCACTTCTCAGTTCAATTCTCACTCAAAAGAAATATTTGTGTTATCAGCACAAGGATTTGTTCTGTGTCTGGATGTAAAAAATCTACGCAAGCACATATTTATGTGTATGTATGTATGTAGTTTATCAACCGTGTGGCTACCATATGACGCTGGCTGGCGCGGTCTGCCTAGGCGCAACTAAATACCCTGGCCGCCTATGGGCAACAGCGTGGCGAGTGCGCGACTCTGTACTCTGAGATCCTAACCCACATGCCCAGCACTGGGATTCTGGGCATAACGTCTCCGAGGAAGCCTGCAATGGGCTGAAGTGAAGATGATGATGACGCATACAGCTATATATTTTATATTACATCAAACCGCAATGCATTTAGTATAGCATTCAGTGAAATCAATATCGCATAGGAATCTCAGAATGACGTCACGGCTGGTATAGTACCTACACACAATGAACTGGATACATACAATTGGAGTGCCGAAGCGAGGGACTGTTATTGAAACTACTAAAACTTTGAACCGCTGACACATATAAAAATTATACATCCATGGAATAGAGAATGAGACAATTACCATACACAGGACGCAAAGCACAATGAGACGCAATTGTATTTCCATTGCTTTCATTTATAATTACTCTAAACATCATTTTTTCTTAGTTGTTTACATATTACAGTGTTATACGACACCAGTGTGCTTGTATGAAGAATTCAAAAGAAATGTGTTTCAAGGAAATAAGGGTATATAGATATTTGACAATCAATGCTCTCTGCCAACACCATAGGGAACCTCGCGTCATAACATAACACTAACGGTAGTTTTTAATATATTTTGAATTGTTTGAATTACTCCACAGTTTACGCAATATCAGTATGAATTGTGTTACCGTATGTAATAGATATGGCCCAGAAGACCTCAATTCGGTGCTAATATGGGATTCCACTGAGACAAACATACATTGTCATCCAAGAGTTATGGAGTGGGAGGCAAGCGCTTATATGAATTTCTATGAGATGTACATAATATCTGCTATTACATATAGATATGATATTAGACCTAAGTAACAAACATAACATCACGCAGAGGAATGCATGGATGACACTCACACGTTTCACCAGTTACGTTTACGTTTACGTTGCACAGTGGAATAGGTGGTGAGCCTTGCCATACACCGAGCACCTTTCCGGACTCCGAGCCACTACTAGAAAATCTAAATTAGAAAAATCCAGTAGTGCCCGTCCGGGACTTGAACCCAGGACCTCCCGATCGGCAGTTGCGCTTGCAACCACGTAATCAATTAGGCAGTCACTAATACTAACCCCCTCTAATATATAACTAACATTAGCACAAGTGTACTTGTATCTTGTTTTACACTGATTGTCGTCGCTTTAGAGTCTGCCATAGTAATAATAAAAAAGTAACATTACATCTGTAATCTCTGACGACCTCGTCAGAGATTATTATTAGTACCCCTGCCTACCTAAACATCAAAAATGGTTTAAACACCTCATACTTATTAACATATTTCATACTGTTCATAATATGCGAGTATGTTTTATAAGCGTTTAAACGAAAATTGTTCTTGAAAGCAACTCTACCTAAGAGACAAAACACATTCTATGTGTTCATGGGTCAATAGCGAAATCAAAGCACCGGAAGCGAATCGACGGGAACACATAGTGCGGTATCGTTCTACATTTCACCGAGTATTCAATATCGCAAGCCATTTGAAAAGAGCTGATTCAATTAGTTCATCATTCTCCGGCGAATTACGTGATATAATAGGATCCAGAAATACATAGATTAATACAATAAAAAAATTTTTTTGGTCAGATTTTAAGTTATTTGAACACCTCGTTGGTCGTGTTGCAACCAAGTGCAACCAAGTGCGACTGCCGAACGGGAGGTCCTGGGTTCGATTCCCGGGTCGAGCAGCATTAAATTTTCTAAATTAAATTTTATATTAGTGGCTCGGAATCTGGATATGTGCCCGGTATATGGCAATAGGCTCACCACCTATTCCATCGTGGGACTTAAAAGTAACTGGTGAAATATGGGAGTGCTCTACATTCCTCTGCCTACCTCTTCGGAGATTACAGGCGTGAAGTTACTTTTTTATACCAAGTGGAAAGATTGTGTTGCAATATCCTATTAAATAGTGTAAACCGTGGAAAAAGACGTATTTGAACCAAACATTTAATCCTAAATGTAAAGAAATAAAAGACGAAAGGTTATAAGAGAATTTAGGTTACCAAAAGAGCATGTATTATTAATGCTATATAAATATCAGAATTGTAATTCAATTCGTGTACTTAGGTATATTGTAAATACAAATTTAATCGTCCGAACTTATTATATGTTAATACACAAATCCCTCGGGAATGGTTGCCACCAAAGTTAAATTGTATTTGTCTACATTCCGACATCCCGAGGGCACTGTTTACTTTCATCGTTATTTTCCTAGTTGTGGGGGTTGTTAACATTAGGGAACGAAATTATTGTTAAGTGTGTAACTACAAAATACTGTACTACAAAATTCAATCCATCTGCTAACCCATATTTAGCCAGGATGGCAAATTATGAACTTTACTTCTGTTCTCATTCTGATATTAAATCTGTGTCTACTAGTGGAAGGGTGTTGATAATTTGATGATGATGTGGTGATGATATGATGATGATAATGATGACATTAAAACCCAACGAATTGTATATCTTATCTTTAAGTGTCTCTGCCACCAGGAGTTGGGTATTATCTTGGCTACGACCACACCATTGGCTATAGTACGTAAATAACATCACGCCTAAGATCGCTAAAGAGGTAGACAGAGTGGTGTAGTACATCCCCATTGCTTATAATATTCAACCTAAATTAAACCAAGACCGTTTTATGAGATTCAATTTTTTGTTATATTCCTCTATTTAATCCACTGTTCAATTATTTTATTGGACTTGGCCAAAACAAACATGATCACGTAATTGTTTCCTAAACTTTGGATAAATTTTCAACATTCAAACAATCTCTGATGTGGATAATATTTAGAGTTCAGTCAATCAGCCAATTTAAATATTTTTATCAAACCTTCATAAATTGAAACCTATGTATCCTGGTCGAAGACCTGTAGAAAAGACATTTTTAAAATATCAGTCGTTGAAATTTGACGTCTGTGTTTAGATCCTCTTAAGCGATGTTGGACATTCAACCCCAACCCATTCCTCTTCTGGCCTCCAGGTTAGTCCTTGCCTAAGACCTGGGACGTAAATGTAACTGGTGAAACGTGGGAGTGTACTACATTACTCTGCCTACCTCTTCAGGAATTACATGCGTGACATTATGTTAAAAAGGGTGATACGCAGTACAAATACATCGCACTTGTACTCATTGCGTAATATTGTCTTAACTCACACGCTTCGGGCGGCATTTAAATTCGTTGGAGCAGTTCTGACTGTGAGTTAGTCAGGACTCGTGTATCAAATGTATACTAAAACGCCGACATAAACCCTTCAACCCTTCCCCAAAATGCGGTAATGGACACCAGCGTATTTACTAAGTCATGTCGATAATGAAAAGTGTAATTGTTATAATATGTATTCGTACAATATGAGTTTACAAACGATATAAAATATTAATTTACAAGCGAAAATTATGCAGACTTGAAGATTTTTATTATCATTCGATATAGTAACTAGTAAAACCTTGAGAAACGCGCAATAAACAATAACGAAGAGAGATATAGTAAAGTATGATTTTAAAAACTTAACTCGGCCAACAGAAGTTGTAAAATACCTGTATTTTTTTATTTCTTTTCCGACCACTGTTCCACTGTTGGGACATGGGTCTCCTCTGAGAATGAGACGCTTAAGGCCATAGTCTGCCACGATAGCCAAGTGTGGGTTGGCAAACTTCACACGTCTCCAAGAACATATTTTTTCCTTTTGATAACTCTAAGACGTGCAGGTTTCCTCACGATGTTTTCCTTCACCGTTATAGCAAGTGATATTTAAACATAAAACGCACAGTTTTAAGTGGTGCGCGCTAGTATTTGAACCCGGTCTAACCGGAATGAGGTCTAATTTCAAAGCACGAGGCTATCACTGTAATTTATCAGTTTTAATTTGCAAATTATCAGTTTTAACGAACACAAAGCAACGTTCAATTAATAGTTGTATGGGATTTATTGATAACCGAGAGCTATTGTTATTAAGAGGCCTTACAATTATGATTGTCCGCAAGCGCGTGCTCCGCCAGATAAGCGCCAATACATAATTTACTGCGGCAAGTGAGTTTACATCAACAAAACGCTCGCCGGTTGTGGTTGGACGTGATTACGTGTAATTTATTTACGTTCAAAGCTAATAATACGTTTTATTAAATATAAAAAAATATACCCCACTGAACATTTACTGTTTTGTTGGTCATGTTGTTTGAAGGCGCGACTGCCGATCGAGAGCACCTGGGTTCAAATCACGGGGCGGGCACTATTAGATTTTACTTAGATTTCCTAGTGGTGCCTTGGAATCTGTTAAATATGAACTCAGTGTACGTAACCGTAAATGTAACTGGTGAAACGTGGAAGTGTACTAGACTCTTCTATCTACCTCTTCATGGGTTACAGGCATGATTTTACGTAAATAAATATAGGTAACACTAAAAACTCGTAGTAAGAATATTTATAGAGAGACTTTGGTAACGTCCCATAATATTATGTTCGTAGAGTTACAAAAGATTGATATCATTGTAGTAATAAAAAACGTCAGTTCTAACAAACAAACGCACAAGCTCATGACCTGTATGAGACTGTCCTGACATACTTGTCCTGTATGAGAATCGAACCTAAAACCACCGACTCGCGAATCCGATCCGCTAACCACTAGACCAACGGAGCAGATATACTAGAACTACATATAACAAGGTCTTCTCTAACAAGGTGTCTGTAGAGAATTTTTTTATTTGTACCGTTCCACAGTCAATTGCTTCGTAGATAAACAAGGTTTCATAACCATGCCGTCTACAACTCGGTTGTTCTGAGAACGAGTGCGACGGCGCTAACAAGATCACTTACATATCATTTCGAGGGTGGATTTGATGTTTCTTCAATAAAATAAAACAACGTTTGACGATAAATATAAACATAGATTTCCAATCAAAAAGTCCAATTAATAAAATACGGAAAAAATAATTTAAGTAGGTACCGCGTTACGATTTAATAACATAAGTATCACGGACAGTTAAAAGATGAATACACTAAAATAGAATGGCATCGTCATCATCATCATCCTATCTCCGCCCACTGCTGGAGATAGGCCTTCTCTAGTGAACGTCATTGCAACCTGACCCCGGCTTGCCGTATCCTGCTTCTGTCTACGGCCTCTCGCAGATTTAATTTATTTCTTGATGCAAATATTATAATAAAACATATGACTCATTTCTTTTTCATAATTTCATGTTAAATGAATAATGAAACTTGATAATGAATTGCGAGCATTCTCTGTCGCCTTTCTGCGCCGAACTGTACTTATGTTAGCTTAGTAAGAAAAATTAATACTATGAGAAATTTCCACTTACGACCAGTTCTCCAAGATGGGTAAAGTAAGCCCGCTCGCACATGGCCAGCGCAGAAGTATGTATATGTCTTTAACTCTTCTCAGTCTGAGAAAAGAATAGTCCAATAGCGTAACGCATGGATCGAAGAAGAATGTCATCGACCACGCGTCCACCGCGTAAAAGAGACAGAAAGATAATAATTATTGAATAACTTTTTGTCCACCTTTCCCATCTGCATTTAGATGATCGACCTATTTGAATGCAGATTTATTCAAATATGTGCATGTGCATACCTATGAGAAATTTTTCTCCCAAACCGTTTTTTGATAAAAAATCCAAATAAAGTTGGAAGTTAATAAAATTTATTGACTTTTCCTTCACTGCGCCCTTATAAAACCCTTCCCATGTCGCTCCATTGTGCGCTAACCGGATTATCTCCCGGATAAAGTCCTCATTGTTGGAAGCATTCTACCTGAGAATGCTATTGTAGAAGCAGTACATTTTACAAATAAATACAGAGTTTTATCTACTCCGTGACATTTTCTAAGGCACATGAAATCTGCCAACATACACTTTTTTAACATGATAGAATGTGGTCACACTCTAATCATTTTGATTAATAATAACAATAATGTCTTAGGACATTTCCACACGCGGCCATCTAATACACATAAACATAACTGGTTCAACGTGGGAGTCTTCTACATTCCTCTGTCTACCTCTTCGGGGATTATAGGCTTGACGTTACGTTTTTTAGGCTGTATCATTAGTGACGGGAATAATAGTGGAGAATTACGAGTAATGTTAAAAAAACTAAGTGGATTTATAATGAAAATGGACTGGACCTTGGCACAAATACATTCTAACCAAACTGGATTGAAAACTGAAACAATTGTTTGACCTATTTCGAAACTATTGACATAATGACTGTTCTATTTCAGTGATAAAGAAAGGAAAATCGTAAATAAGAGAAACAATAAGGGGAAAGAGTGGTAAATAAGGGAAAAGGTAAGAAAAGAATAATAATAACAGCATACTCATAACACATAACGTAACTGGTGAAGCGTGGGAGTACTACACTCATGTGACTAACCCTTCAGGGAATACACGCGTGATAATATTTTACGTTTATAATAAGAATTAAATAAAAACACTTTAATTTAATTTCACACAATTTAACACACACTGCCTTCTACTTAAATATACATCTTTTCAAATACATTATAAAATTTAGAGATAGATACTTATATAGATATAATTATATACAGATACAGAAATATAATATTTGTAGCCGTTAAACAAATATTGGCGGTGACCGAAAATCGAACCCACTACCCATAGCTCGGCGACAAGTCACTCACAATCACGCGAATAGATTCCTCATTTTTATCTAACAGCTACCACAATATTCATTGCCCTTCTATCATTCCTCTGCTAAACAAAGCCACGCTGGACAGTAGCAACTAACAGAACCACTCTACAAAAAATTGTACTTAGTTGCAAAAGTAATTGATATAGCTTGTGAAACGTTTGAGCGTACTACACTCCTCTGGCTACCTCTTCGCGGATTACAGGCGTTGTATTATTTGTTACGTTATAATTGAAATAACATTACGCTTCGTAACATAAAGCGTAGATACTGTATAATATTATTATCATGTCCATGGAAATAACGCCTGATTAATTACAATAGCAATTTGCAAATGTTAAACAATTATAATATCTACTCAACAAACAATTTGGCGTGGTTTTGGAAGCTTCAAATTTGCAATATTGCAATATATGTATTATGATAATTATGTATAATGATTTTTATGCAGTTTAGTAAGTAAACAAGCTTGCCCACGTTACTTGACGTGGCACTATGTAATTATGGCAACATTTAGTTTTAAGCATTCCATTAATAATATTAGCGCCGGAAATTAGAAATTCCGTACAGCGGAAAGTTCACTATAATTTTCTCTAAGACGTGTAAAATATGCCAAGTGCATATTGGCTAGCGTGGCAGACTATGGCCTTACCAATCTTATTAAGAATGGAGAATGGAGAATTAAGAGTGTTAACGATATTGATATTGATTACAATCAATATATCATGACTCCAAGTCCCGTACAGGATAAACAGAGATCACCGAGCATCTAATATCTCAATCCTTACAAAGCTCCGCGCACCTTCGACGTTCAACACTTCACACATGCAACCCGGTTATGGAGACTTCCTACTTGCCCAACGCACTAGCAACTATTCGGATTGGAAATTCTATGTCACGTTGATTATCCTCAAATAAATAAGTAGTGATTTGATCACGGCGGTGTTATATAGAATTTTTCTCACGTACTCGCACGTGACCGTTACAACACAATTTGAAGTTGAAGTGGGCATTGCCTTAATGGTGCTGTTACGGCCACTCCGCCGGCGGCGAGTGTGTTCGTTTGAGTTGTTTAGTGTAAATGGAAAGGGTGAATTGGTTTTTGTAAAAGTAAATACCAGATTTCTTTCCACATACAATAAAGTGATATGTAATAAATAAATAAAAAATATATTGAAATATTTTGTATTTAACACATTTAGCGTCCTCTTGAGATTACAGGTTCAAAGGTGATATTACATATTACTTATATTTAAGTAGTTAACCAATTTTTTTATAACGCCTACAAGTACTTAATAGCAAAGCCCGCTACAATCATTACTTGCTATATAACGTAACATCACGCCTGTAATCCCCGCAGAGGTAGGCAGAGGAGTGTGGTACACTCCCACGTTTCACCAGTTACGTTTACGTCCCACTACGGAAATAGGTGGTGAGCCTATTGCCGTACACCGGGCACATATCGAGACTCCGTGCCACTACTAGAAAATCTAAATTAGTAGTGCCCGACCTGGGAATTGAAGCCAAGACCTCCCGATCGGCAGTCGCATTTGCAATCAACAGTACCAACGACCAACGAGGCATTACTTGCTATGTGATTCAATTTTTGTTACATAAATATGTATTTGCAAAAAAAAATAAGTTTATAAAACATTTCAGTACGGCTTTTAAGTGTTGTATATCAATTATATAAAATCAATCAATTTGATTTAACCTCACATATTTTTATTCTTAACTAATTTAAGATATGTTTAACGAATACAATGCTTTAATAGGCCCACCCCCTATTTCGTAGGACGTATAATATAACATGTAAGCACTGCACTCCTCTGCCTACCCGTACAAACCCACGCGTGAGTTTACATTATAGTTCCTTCGCATTGTTACATCTGATAAATCTATCAAATACACATGTTAGATATGTTGACTATGACAACAATGTTATCCTTTGTAACAATAGCTGTACCAGCTCGTTAGTGGAATATTTATGGACATGTTAATGAACCATGTGACAATTTTATTACGTGACGTGTAAACGTCAGATAAGTCTGATAAGTGCTTGTAAAAGCACGACAGCCGATGGGGAAGTCCTGGGTTCGAACTACTGCATTTTTACTAACTTACATTGTCTAGTAGTGGCTCGATGTCTGGAAATATGCCCGGTATATGGCTCACCACCTATTCCATAGCGGGACGTAAATCTAACTGACGAAACGAAGGAGTGTACCGCACAACTACACCCATCTGCCTACCTCTTCGGGGATTACAGGCGCGATTACATTTGTTATGATCCATTACAAAATTATTCAGAGAAACAATATAACCGTTAAACTGTTGATTTGCTAAAACTATTCAAGTTGAAAAGGATAATATTACAATTCAATATTGTAAATGGAATCGATAAAATTAAGATACATTAATATTTAATTAATAAATAATGTATGAATTACATCAACAGGTTCGCAACTTCAAATGAAGGCGATCATCATCGTATGATTCAATCGTAAGACACGATAATGTCAATATCATTAGCCCTTATCATTACTAAATGTATTAGCACCTTCATTGAAGACACCGCAACGTACTAATCCCATCCAGAACAAACATATGCACATCTCATTCACACTAACACAAAAAGCGCATAACAATTCTGCCGCTGTCCTTGTCTGTCACGGGTGGGAACGTAGTGTTATTCACAGACTTTCTTGTTTATTTTTGCATTCGAGCCACTCACGCATGTAGACTTGTAAAAGGAGCGCGCGTGTGACTTTTTTTTTATTACAACACTGTCAATGTATGCGTAATATTGTTTAGTTTAGTGTAATGTAAAAAAAAACACGGTATGTACGCATGCGCGGGACAACGTCACAGTACTCGTCAAACGCGCGTCAATCGGACAGTCATGTGTTAAAGTGCTTTATAAGCTTTCTCTTTACAATGTTTTCGTCAAAGTTGTAGCGTTTTTTATAAGTTTAAGTATTATTTACAGTCGAAATGGGAAAGGATATCGGTTTGGACGCGATTTTAAAAGAGCTGGGACCGTTCGGGAAGTATAATGTTGTGAACTATGCGTTGTTGCTGTTCCCTATTTATTTGGCGGGAATGTATGGTTCGGTGTTCGTTTTCGAGGCATCCGACATTAGTTATCGGTGAGTTATCATTTTATTGTAAGTTACTGCGTGAAATTTATCACTTATAACAAAAAATGTTGATTTCTGAAAAACATATTGTTTGTCATGTTCAGATCTTTTTACTTGCCTAATTGGTTCTTTTCAATGCCATTTGTAAATTGTATGTTAATAAAATTATATAATCAAAAACTAATTATCATCTATGTTTAATGCTAATTTTGAGGTTATGCATCATTTGACCGCCGCTTAGTAAGAAATATCCCGGTAGCGTACCGCGCATGCGCGAACTTGGAAGCTTTAGTCGAGGGGTTTTGCAAGGAACTTTATTAGGGCGCCTGTTTTAGCATTTTTTATATAATTATACAATCGTAAGACGCTTAAAGACACTCGTACGTTATGTTCTTCCTTATTCTATATATCATTTAATTACAAGTTATAAGCAAATGGCGTACATTTTATTACACGAGATATGTATGATTATTAATTTTCCTTCTTGTAGTTTTCAACATGTCTAAAAAAATGGCTCTCGGTTTCCTTATCGTGTTATCCTTACAGTGGATGCTCTGACAGCATACAGATAGCATCTTAGCATAATTATTTTTTATCTAGTAACTTTAACCACGACGTGCTTCCCTAGTTACTAGATAATCACAGCCATCATCCTCCTCCATCCATCATCACCATCCATCATCAGCCTCCCATACCGACGATCTTGGCTTAACGGACCTGTTTATGAAAATGCGCCTCATAATATTGAATACATATAAATATGTATAACGAATAAAGGAAAACATCGAGATAAATCTGCGCACTTAAGACTTGTCAGATAAGTTCTAGTTTATCTATAGTATGATATTATTGATAGTACTGGAACAAATACACTCTACCTTGACTTTTCAATTGACTTGGCATTTATAAATCCTTGTTATAGATGTGACTTTTGTTATCGATATAAAAGTAAATGATGAACGCAATAATCCTTGAGATATACGTATAAGATCTTTAACATAAAAATAACAGATGTAATATTAACTTTTCATGTAATATTAATCCCCGAAGATGTGATCAGAACAGTGTAGTACATTCCTACGTTTCATCTGTTAGGCTTACGTCATGTTATCTACTGAATAGGCGGTGTATCTATCGCCATACACTGGGCGCAAATCCGTATTCCTAGCCACTAATAGAATTTTTAACTGTAAAATCTAAGTTAGAAAAATCTAATAGTCCCTGACCGGGATTCGAATCCTGGAGTCTCTATCAGCAGTTGTACTTGCGACCACTTACCAACGAAGCAATACCTTGAGACATATAAAATATTGTTTACGCAGATATTGTCAATGTCAAACACATATGTCTGTCATGAAACGGTTGCAGAGAGTAAAAATTTATGGAGCTTGAGAGATTGACATATTATTCTCAGATAGAAGTACCAAAAATGTGTACGAAACTTAAAAATTTCATGAACTACGGTCGTATTTGTACCACTACTCGGGTATTAGTATAATTTTACAATGAAAACCTTTGAAAACTAAAAAAAACATTTTTTTTTCAAGACGCACTGAAACTTAACTTCACGCCTGTAATCCCCTAAAGAGATAAGCAGAGGAATTCAGAACACCCCACGTTTCACCGGTTACGTTTACGTCCCACTATGGAATAGGTGGTGAGCCTATTGCCATGCATCGGG